>PVLD010023919.1:0-16094 GCA_004027595.1 Dinomys branickii | reverse complement strand
ACTTTGATCAGTTTGAGGTATAGGCCATCTATTCCTATTTTTGCTAAGGTTTTTAACATGAATGTATGTTGGACTTTATCGAAAGCCTTCTCTGCATCTATTGAGATGATCCTGTGGTTTTTGTCTCTGACTGTATTAATATAGTGTATTATATTAATTGATTTGTGAATATTGAACCATCCCTGCATTCCTGGAATGAATCCTACCTGGTCGTGGTGTATAATTTTCCTTATGATTCGCTGTAATCTATTTGCCAATATTTTGTTGGGTATCTTTGCATCTATGTTCATTAGCGAGATTGGCCTGTAGCTCTCTTTCTTGGTTGGGTCTCTCTCTGGTTTTGGTATCAGTATAATACTTGCCTCCAGAAATGTGTTGGGGAGAGTTGCTTCCTTTTCGATTTCATTGAAGAGTTTGAGGAGTGTTGGCATTAGATCTTCTCCGAATGTTTTATAGAATTCTGCTGTGAACCCATCAGGGCCTCAGCTTTTCTTTGTTGGTAAGTTTTTAATGACGTTTTCAATCTCACTAATTGATATTGGGTTGTTCAGGGTTTTTACGTCTTCCTGATTCAATTTTGGCAATTTGTACCTTTCTAGGAATTTGTCCATTTCTTCTGTGTTTTCTACCCTATGGGAATACAGATTTTCAAAGTAGGTATTAATAATCTTTTGTATTTCTTTTGGATCTGTAGTGACTTCATACTTTTCATTCCTTATTGCATGAATTTGAGATCTTTACCTTCTTTTTTTGATAAGGTTGGCTAGAGGTTTATCAATTTTATTTATTCTTTCGAAGAACCAACTCTTTGATTCACTAATTTTTTGTAGAGTTTTCTTCATCTCAATTGCATTAATTTCTACCCTGAGTTTTATAATCTTCTCCCTTCTTTGGGCTCTTCGTTCGGCTTGTTGCTCTTTTTCTAAGAGTTTGAGGTGTATCGTTAGGTTATTTATTTCTCTCTTTCTGTTTTCTTTGTATATGAGTTCATTGCTATAAACTTCCCTCTGAGGACTGCTTTCATTGCATCCTACAGATTCCGGTAGGTTGTACTTGCGTTTTCGTTTATTTGTAGGTAATTTTTAATTTCTTCCTTAACTTCTTGTGTGACCCATTGGTTATTCAGGAGGTTGTTGTCTAATTTCCAAGTGTTTATGTGGCTTTCGGAGTTCTCTTTGTCAGTAATTTCCAATTTTATTGCACTGTGGTCCGATAATATACATGGGATAATTTCAATTCTTTTGCATTCAGGTAGATATGCTCTATGGGCTAGAATGTGGTCTATTTTGGAGAAAGACTCATGTGCAGCTGAGAAAAATGTGTATTCTGATGTTGTGGGGTGGAACACTCTGTATACATCTACTAAGTCCATTTGTTCACACTTTTGGTTCAGGTCTGTTATTTCTTTGGTGAGTTTCTGTCCAGTTGACCTGTCTCTTTGAGTCAGAGGGGTGTTTAATTCCCCTATTACAATAGTGTTATTAGTTATTTGATGTTTTACAACTCTTAAGATTTGACTTGTAAAGTTAGGTACTCCATGGTTTGGTGCATAAGTGTTTAGGATTACCTGTTCCTCTTGCAGCTTTCCCCTAACTAGTATGTAGTGGCCTTCTTTATCTCTTTTGAGGTTGCAGAGGTTGCATGAAAATGAGGGGTCTGGGGTGTGCAAAAGATAATCCGCTTTATGAATGAAGATTTCTCCCTGTGTCATTTGAGTCAGTAAGGCATGCCTTTGCACAGCTACTGTGCACTGACTAGTATACCCCCAAGAGGGAAATTAAGAAGATTTAGGTTCTTCTTCTTGTTTGTGTCTTATATGTTCTCTGTGCAGTCTGCTCATTCCAATAACTCCACGCCCTAATTGTGCTGTATGACTGACTAAAGCAAGGAAAAGTAATAGTATAATGTTTATGGATTTCTAGGTCCATTATTTTTTGTTTATATAATCAAAATGTTTTATAGGTAATACATGGCTACATTACCTGTGGTGTTTTCATATTTATCACCTATGGAGATTGTTTGATGAAACAAGTTATTAATAAAATTTTGGAAAAGTGTAAGACATAAGAAACAAAATGGAATGAATCGAGTTCAGAGGCAGTGAAATGACTACACTCATTGCAGGAAAAGTAGGGTATGCTGCGAAGGTTACTGAAGGAAACCAGACCACCCAGACATCTATGTGAAAATCTTACTGAGATGAACAAAATAGGACACTACAGAAAATAAACTTTGCTGGCGATTTTATTTCCTCCAGAGAATAGAAATTTCATTTTGAGAACTTTAAAATCTGTGTGACTTTATTTTTTTAAGAGAATAAAAAATAATTTAAAAAATTAGAAATGATACAAAATTTCACTAAACAAGAGAATAGGAATTCAACAGTGTTTGAGGAACAGCGTCTGTGTGATTTTAAAAAGACCTTTGCTGCCGCGTCTGCCTGGCATAGTAAACGTAGTTGGTCATACCTTTCGGGTTTAAATGTAAAATTATTTTTCTCTCAAAGTGCTTAGACATGGAGGTTACTGTCACCTCAACGGATCATTTTTTTCTCATTCGATGTTCTTCTTTGGGCTTTTTTCATTCGGAAAATAATGTCTGGAGAGAATGATGTGCAAAGTAAGAATCGATCATATCAAAGATTGAGTCAAATCTATCAAAAGCCACCAAACAACCAACTGTACCCAGTAGCCAACTGCATCAGATGTTGCTAAAATTTCAAAGAGAATGAAAGCTAAAGAAAACTCAAGGTAAATATTCATAAAGAGTTTTTAGTAGAAAAGTAGCAGTAAAAGCCAAAGTGAAGTGGTGCATAAGCCATAAAAACGGCAAAACAAGTAACCATGATCTGATAAGAGATTTTCCTTAGAGCAGAAGTTTAGATCGAATGACATTTTAGGAAACAGTAAAGAAATGCATTTTTTAAAGGGTAAGAGAACTCGAAAATGTTTTGAGTCGCAGAAGAGATCTAGAGATGGAGAGGTGGAAGACACTAATAGGAAGATACACTGTAATGAATTCTCAGAAAAGAAAGAGTGGAAGAATGAAACAGTTAATCAAATTCAAAGGACTGACAACTTCCATTTGAGCCAAGTGAAAGGATGAAAAAAACACATGGGAGCTAAGGAAACAATAAACACACATTTTGAAACAGAAATTAAATGAGAGTACATGAGAGTTTTGACTCTCTAATGTGTAGAAAAGATTACATGTTATGAATCAAATAAATAATAAATAATAAATATCAGTGTGTTATTCTCTCCTTACGAGAACCTTTGGATTGGACAAATCTTGGGTAATTTTTATTAAACTAATGAGTTTTGAGAAGCAAAACATGAACTCATACTTCTTACAGTGCGTCTTGGATGCTACCTACCGCAGGGAGGTTAACAAAGAGAAAGGATATTACGAGCCTGATTTTCACATGGCTCTTCAGATTTAATGAGTCTTAGCACTCCTTGCTGTAATAGAATTAAAGATGGGAATAAAGTAGAATTGAGCTTTGCGTCTTATAAACAAAAGACATTGTATTATTTCCAACAGTCATAGCTTCAGATTCTTTGTGCTTGAAACAGCTCTGGGCAACATTTGCCTACTGCACATACCATGTAGGAGCAAAATGGTTCAGTTTATCATTTGCAAAGGGCTAATTCATTTCAGAAATGCCACTACTTGCCTCTATGACATAAGAACGTATTTCTGTACAGTATTATTAATGGCAAAGAGTCCACACAGTTTTAACCCGATCGCCCGTACTGGCTGCACTGTCATTGGCTTACAAATAAGGAAAGTGGGGCTTAAAGATTAAAGTTACTTGTGTTAAGGTTACACGTGTAGTGAAGTGAGAGCTGGGAGTTGAGTCTGATTTTGTTATTTTTGTCAGACTCAATATCCGTCCTGCCATATTATGTGTTTGTAACAATATGACCAAGAAAAATAATTGTCCCCACTCCAGTTTGAGCCTCAGATCTAATTTCCATGGTGATAATAATACTAAATAAGGATATTTCTCCGATCAAGAAAAATAACAACAAAACACACATTCATTCTTTTACAAGTTAGAGAATTTGTATAAAATTTGAAAGACAGATCCAATTAGTGTGCTTGTCTAATTGAAATCTTATACTGTTCTACCTCAAATCATCTGAAATTTTTGCTCTTATAATTTACTTACTTTTCAAGTCAAAAGTAAAAATGCTACCTATTTAAACATGCTAACTTTGCAGATATCCACAAGACCCTAGGTTCCACCCAAATACTGTATTTTCCATACAAAAAATAAGACCCCTATAGGGTTATGGCTCAAGTATGTCTCTTCAGTTAGTCCTACATCCTCAGATCATAAAGGGAAAATACAGCAGCCAAGAGAAGGAAAAGAGCTTGGAGAGCACTCTCCTTGTTCGCCTGATCTTCTCAATATAGACATACATGTAAATATTATATATACAGATATAGATATATCTTTAGCGATCAAAATGTTTCTTTGCCTCAGCCTCTATAAATGTTTTTGTATTACAGGTAGCAGAATAATTTTTATGGGTAGCACACTTTGTTAATTCTATTATACATATGGGCAAATTATTAAGGCTTCATACCAAAGGAACATTTGAACGTATGTAACTGTTATGCAGCCTGAGTGTCTCGAAGCCTTAGAAATTAATAATCACAAAAAGCTATAATGGAGTAAATTAATAGTCACAAAAAACTATAATGGTAGAAATAACTATACTAGTAGCATGTAAGGGATGTAACTAACTAACCAATTATATATACATATATATTTTTTCCCTAGGACAGGTATAAATTAATTTAAAAATCCATCAGATTCTCTCAGTGTGGTGCCACAGACCTGTAATCCCAGCATATCTGGAGTTCAAAGCAGGAGCATAGAGCAAGTTCAAGCCCAAACAGGGCAATTTAGTAACTTTGCAAGCCCCTGTTTTCTAATAAATATAAAAATAAAAAAGGATTGGCGCTATAGCTCAGTGCAAAGATTCTGCTGCCAATTCCCAATACTGAAGGGGAAAACAAGGAAAGAAATTCAGCAGACATTTTCAGAGTATAAATCACCATTTTAAATTTAGCTTTGTGGTCTAATTTGTTTGATTGCCAATTATGTCTGAATGTAACTGCTCAATTACAGTACGAAAAATCAAATTTTGGTCTGTGCTCATGTAAGACGTACTTCATTCAGAATTGCCAGGGACAGTATGTACGTCATTAAAGTCAGCAAATGTATTTTAAAAACTTACTTAGAAATGGCGCTGCTTTTAAATGTGTGGTAAAGTTTATTTTTTCCTGTTAAATTGCTAAAAGTTGACAATTTGTCAAAAGAACCTCACTGACCACCCCTGGAAGAAAAGATTCCATCTAGATGAATAATGCAAAGCTATTTAGCCCATTAATTTTACTCCAAACCATATGAGGCTTCTTGTCGGTTCCAGCAATGACAAAGAACAGAAATATCAAAGCCTAAAAATGAGAGACTCAGAGTCGTGGTTCTATTTTCTATACAATAACAATTGATAGCACATGATTTCTTTCATTATCATCTCCCATTTTTCCCAGTTGTTCCCACTTGTTTTAACTATTTTACTCCTGATATGTCTTGTTCCTGACAATGAGAGAAACTACTCATATAGGTTTATAATAAAATAAGGGTCTTTCACTGAAATGCCTAAAGCTTGAAGATGGATAGTTTAACAGTTTTGAAAAAGGAAAGTGGTGACTGGTGGGCAATCACAGAAGTTAAAATACTCTATTTATCATCACACTGTAAGCTCATTGTCGCGGGGATTCTTCATCGTTAAAGTCAGTCAGCCAAGCAAAAAGCAAACAAAAATGTCTACGTGAACATGTTTCACAGATATACACAGCAAAACCGATGGGATCAGCCTTAGCTAGGTATATTTTTTGTAGTTTTTTTTTTATCCTTTCCTTGCTTTTTTTATTTTAAAGAGAAGTTAGAAAAACAATAAAATAACAGCAACATAGACAAGAACAAATCAACACAAAAACAACAAAAATGATACAGGTTTTCCAAACAAAATGATAGGAATTAACAGTGGTTATTACATTACATACTGTTATCTCCAATGAATTTGCTCAGATTACCAGATGTAAGAGTACTAGATTGATCAAACCATTAAAGAGAATAAAAAATAAAAGTAAATACAGACATTAGAAACAATACAGTTTCACTAGACAACGGTTATTATATTGCATATTGTTGTCTTCAAATTAGTTGTCCAGATTACCAGATATAAGCATGAAAATTTGGTCAAAACAAAAATTTAAGAATTAACTGTTCCTTTCAGTGAATCATTAGACATCAGCAGCACAATAACCCAACTATATATATATTTTTTTTTCCTTCCTTCTTTCTTTGTTTTCTCCCTCCCCTCATCACAGTTGTTCCTTCCTTTTGGGTAATTTCTTTCCCTTTCATAATATCTATTATACCTTTTGGGTTTCACTTACCTGCTGGCTAGAAGAAGAGAATAATCCTGTGCAAAGCACAAGTACATTAATGATTTAAATCCGTGGCACCCTCCTCCCAGAGCTCTACTTCTAGCAATGTATCTTCTGGAAATATGCAAAGACGTCTGCCTAAGGGTGTCATCTAAAGGCATTTGTAACATTGTGCATAAAGCAGAAAAGTTGAAACAGCTCAATAAATGATTTGCTTTAAAAGACTGGATAAAAAAACTGTGGCATTTTTACATAATGGAATATTACTCAGCTATAAAGAAGGACAAACTTGAGGGTTTTATAGGCAAATGGTCACAATTAGAGACCATACTCAGAAGTGAAATAAATCAGATGTGCATGTGCAAACAGCATATTGTATCATTAGTATAAGAACCTGAAAGTGGGAATATAAATTAGGAGGTAGGAAAGGAAACTGCTCAATAGTAAAGAGCAACTGGGATGAGGAGAAGGAGAAAAGGAAGAAAGGGATATCTATGTATGTATGTATATTCAGGATTGCTAACATGGTTGCACTATTGAGTCATGATACTTTATTGTAAGGAACAGTCAGTGATTAGTTGTTTGATCAATCTTGTATGTCTATATGCATTATCCTGAACATACACTTTGAAGTTATCAATATGTAATACAGCAACCATTGTTAATTCCCTTTCACCTTACCCGTAATTCAGTTTTGGTACTGTTCTTGTGCTACTTTATGTCTGTTTGCTAATGTTTTTATTCTTCTACTTTTAAAATAAAAAAATGAAAGAAGTAGTATCCTAATCTTTGCCATGGTAAATAACAACTGTTTAATAAAACAGGCAGGTCTTTAGATTAATCCTGAGCTAATATGCAATTAGAATTATCAAATGAAACTAGCAAATAGAGGTTGTTTTAGAATCAGTTTTCCAAGACTAGAACTCGAAACTCATTCATCTCTAAAAGCTCTAAAAAGTGCTCTAATTAGAACTAGAACAGTTTGTCCCCATGTCCTGCATTTACTCAACAAATATTTGTTGAGAATTTATTACTTCATGGGCTCTGTGCTAAATATTGAGGATAAAGAAACCAAGAATATTATTCTCTAAAGAAGCACCAGTCTTGTGAGACATTGAAAAAGAAAGGACAGTGGTAGGATAGTTTTCCTTCTTGGGCTGTTTTCGATGGACACAATATTTGGTTCTGGAATACAGTAGTCATTCAGAGTTGCAAATACTTTCAAACAAATCTATACACAGTTTAAAATGTTTTTACTCTGCAGTATAAAATATTAAACCTTCCACTTACTCAAAATTAAAACACCTACCCTATTTTGGGAATGTTACATGATTAAAATAAAATAACTTAACTGAGACTTCTAACATGCTGGAACAGAGCATCTACTTAAGGCAAGCTGTCAGTGATTTCAATCATGAAAAAATGGGATTTTCCCCAAATACTGTTTGCTCCAAAACCATAATTTTATTGGACGTTAGCAAAACTAAGAACCAGAAACAAAAGATGTCAATTGTCTTTCTTCCTAGTTAACACCTCATTTGTTCCTAGATGTGTAAGAGTTAAAAGACAAACTTTAAGATATTTAAATATTTTCACCTCCACTTGTGTGACACAGGATTGATTATGCAAAACACCAACTTCTTTCTCTGTGGGCACCACTTTTCTTTTTAACATTGGGCCTTATGTGCTTATCATCCTTGAATAGCATATATAAGATTGTTTAAAATTTCTGTCACTAAAAATAAAGATAAAACTCTGAAATGAAAGAGGCAGTTCAACTGATATATAGGTACAAGTCACAAAATTAATGCATCTAAAATTTTAGAAAAAAAATCAATCATATTCTCCAAATGTTTACTCATTAAATTGGCATGAAAATGTTAAAAATCACAATAACAAATTGTACTTTCAAACTATACATAAAAAGTGTATTACTATTATGTTTTAAATATAGTGACAACTTATAATAAAGGTAAAGATGAAGGCACAGCTGTATTTACCCATCGTCATACACTGGCCAAATGTCAATATATTAGTGATTCATGGTTGGTATGGATAATATTGATCCTACAATTTCAATGATAAATTGGTTTTCGACTGGGTAGTAAATGGCTATTTCACCTATGCAAACCAACCCAGTGCATCTAGTGGGGAGAATCTTCTCCCCCTATCCAAGCCACAGAGTTTAATTGAGGGCTGCTGTCTTCTCACTCTGCTCAGCTCCATGGGATGAAAAAGAGAAGGTCTGTTTTTCTCTTTTGTTGACAGAAAGTAAGGTACAGCAGAGAGAATTGGCCCACTGATACACGGTCACCCCTGAGGAGGAAGTCAGTAGAGATGAATCTAGAACCCAAAATAAAGTTAGAACCAAGACACCAGAGGACAGCTCTGGCAGTGTAAGTGTCCCTGTCTTGTACTCCAGAACCAACCTTCCCTGCTGCATGGTTTGGTGTCATGAACCAAAACATTTCCTCTTTTGCCTCACAACTCACAACTGAGTTTCTGTCTTTGGAGTCACAAGAGCAGTGACTTGTCCCACCACTGCTGCAAGCTTTAAAAATTCATTTTGCAGCAGGTGTTGAAAAGATGATTAAATTCCCAAAGATCCTCGAATGCAAGCTATTTTACTTGGTATAATACTGAAACATTTCTGCAAAACAGATTAGTTATAACTACATGAGACTTTAGTCCTTGCTTAAATATGCTACCATCAAAGTTTAGATCAACTAGAAGTTACCACACAAAATCCTAGGAAGCCATCACACCTGAAGACTTTGTTATAAATACTTTTAATTAAAGAGCAGTTTGGAAAAAAAAAGAAAGGAAAAGAACAAAATCCCAACCACCGGGGAAGCTGAGACAGGAGGTTTACAAGTTTTATTTATTTATTTATTTATTTATTTATTTTATTTTATTTTATTTTATTTTTGTGGTACTGGGGATCGAACTCAGGACCTTGCACTTGCCAGGCAAGCGCTTATTCAACTGAGCTATATCCCCAGGCCCAGGTTTACAAGTTTTAGGTTGACTCCATCTCAAAAACAAATGTCACTCTATTTAAATATCCTATGAAACTAATTTTAAAGGACATTTTTATTTTCAAAGCAGTTTTACAATCACAGCAAATCTGAAGGGAAAATACACTTCCTAAGTGTATTCCCAAGCATACACTGCCTGTGTATTTCCATACTCGCTGTTATCAATATCCTGTGCTAGAGTAGCACCTTCATTACAGTTGAAACTTCACTGCCACATCATAACCATCCAAAATCCATAAAGATTTATTTCCTAGTTTACTGCATCGATGGTTTATAGCTCTTTGTAAGTGTGAGTCAATCTATGATGACTATTATTTGTAAAAAACATAATAATGAAAAGTAAAAAGCAAACAATGCTCACCTCAGAGGTCAATTTTCACCAGCAGTTGACAGTTTCCAGAAGATTGGGCCACACAATTCTGAGGTCAATTACTTGAGATTCTTTTAGAGTGACATGAAGTAAAGCAGTGTACTTCAAATATGCCTCCTTAACACAGGTACACTTGTATTTCAAAAAAGCATATTCTGTCCTTCCCATAAAGATGCCAGCTCAATGATAATTTGGTACAATCCCCTTTCTGAGAGGTTAAAAAATGAGTTATGAGTTTCACATACTCTAGGTAAGGGTAAAACCAGCCACATTAAAACCAGTAGAAAAATCTTTGGCCCTAACTTCCTAGATCTCATCCAGCTCTCTCAGTGTGACTGGCAGAAAACTTTCAGTTTGTAAGTTGAATCAAAAAGACACTAGACAGCAATAAATAAGTGCATAGAATTCTAGAGCTCACTAGCTGAGATAAAACATAAACAAATACAGAATATTGTAATACTGTAAGATTGCTTAATTCTGGCGTACCAGTTAAAAGAAAAACACAAAAATGAATAACTATGTTACATACTACTAAACTCACAATATAAGACCAAGTAATTTGTGACATCAATCTTGAGTGTAAGTGGTAAACAAGTAAGAGAATAGTCATGAAGCCAAGTACGGTGGCTCATACCTGTAATCCCAGCACTCAGGAGGCTGAGGCAGCAGGATTGCCACAGGTCTGAGGCCATCCTGAGCTATATAGTGAGTTCAAAGCCAGCCTGAACTTTGTAGCATGACACTGTCTCCAAAAACAAACAACAACAACCAAAAAAAAAATAAAAAATGGAAGAGTCATGAATGTAACTGAAGTTGTGTTTAGTATATAATAGTTTGTGATCACTATAAGGTAGGTTATATAAGTTTATGGTAAACACAAAGAACAATTCCTATAAAAGGTATACAAAATAAAATGAGACAGTTAAGAAATCAAGCCAACACATACACGCACACAGACACACACACACACACATCACCACGTACACAGGATGGGGGTGGTCAAGTGCAGCACTCATCTAGCATGCTCAGGCCCCCAAGTTTGATGCAGAGCAGCCGCACACTGTTCCCCAAAGAGAGGAAAAAGGACAACAAAGCTAAAGACAGATAGAAAGTAACTGGTATGATGATTTTATTTGACATTTCACTAGCAGTAACTACTCTGAAAGGATATGCACTAAATTGTCGATCAAGACAGATGGAGTGGTTAAACAGAAAAACAAATCACACACACACACACACACACACACACACACACACACACACAAGATCAATTACATTCTGTCCAGAAAAGGCTCATTTTAAGGACACAGATGGGCTGCTGAAAGTAAAAGAATGGAAAAGTATATTCCAGGTAGATGGGAACCAAGAGAATAGGGGTGGCCATACTCAGAGTACACAGAATTAAGTCAAAACAAAAACAAGAGACAAAGAAAAATATCATAGATATAGATATAGATTGATAAAGTATAGATACAGTAAGAGAGTCAATTAACAAGAAAGATAAATATATATGTACGAACAACACAGCACCCAAATGTATAGAGCAAACTTTGACAGAACTAAAAAGAAAAACAGCAATACCATCGTAGGAGAGTTCAATGCCCTACAATCAATGCTTGATGGAATGTCTAGGCTGAATATCAGTAAGGAAATGGGGGACTTAACCTTATAGACAAACTAGTTATCAAAGACATATACAGAATATTCTCTTCAACAGCAAAGAGTACACATTGTTTTCATAAGAACACAGAACACTATCCATGTAAGATCACAAGTTAGGCCACAAAAATCTCCTAAGAGATTTATGAAGATTCAAAAACAGTGAGATTAAATTAGAAGTTGATAGTACAAGGAAAATCAGATAATCACAAATGTGTGGTACTTAAACACCACACTCTTGAATAATCACTGGGTCAAAGAAAAGAACCAAAAGGGAAATTAGAAATTTCTTGAGACAAATGGAAAGAAAAACGTGACATTTAAACATTTATGTAACACACAAAATGTAGTACTAAGAGAAGGTTACAGCTTAAATGAAAAATGTCCCCCCAAAGTCTCATTATGTTCAGAAATGGGGCTTTTGCAAGGTCATTGTATCACAGAGCCTTCACTCATCAGTGGGTAAATGCACTGTGAGCTCGTACCTGTAAGCACTCTTGGCAGGTATGGCCTGAGCTGGGTCACTGGGACTGTGAGCAGGAAGGGCACGTTCTTGTCCCTGGCTCCTCGTTTCCCTCTGTGTTCAGCTTACCATGAGATGAGCAGCTTTCATGCCTTTTCTCTTTTGCAGATAGTCAACCATGGACCAAATTGCCCCAAAACCATAAGGCAAATTAAATTGTGGGTGTTGTATATGTTGTCTCAGTAACAGGAAAATTAACTGAGACACATGGAAATTCATAGTAATAAACAATTAAATTAAAAAGGAAAAAACAGTCCAGATAACCTAAACTTGTGCATAAAAGAGCAGGAAAAACATTAAACACAAAATGAAGAAAATAATAAGACTAGAATTTAACTGAAATAGACCAGAAAAATATCAATGAAACCTTGTTAGCACATCTACCATTGCTGAAAAGTCCAAGTCCAAACAAAGCAAACTCTTACCCCTGAGCCCTGTAAAAATCAAATGAATATTAAACACTGCTGGTGTACAGTGTGGCACATGGTAAACATTTGCATCCAAAAAGGGAGGAACAGAAGGAATTGAACCAAAGCAAGACAGAAATCTAGCAAAGCAAACATTAAGTCCCTTAGCTCGATATGCAGCATCCAACATAGACAATGGTGAGATGTGAACTCTGAAAGTCCTGAGTTTCCTCAGCCCTACAGTACTGCAGCTCTCACAGCCTTTCCTGGGGCGCCTCTGTTCACTCCTTGTGGCTTCTCTCGGACGTTCCATCTTCTTGGTTTCTCCAGCTTCCTAGGATCTCTGCTACACTTCGGGCTTCCCTGCCACAGCATCGTGCACTTCCCATCCAGGGGATGTGATCTGGCTTCCAGGCCGTCTTCTAAAATCTGGGTGGGAATCTCCCTGACCTCACAACTCTTGTATTCTGCATATCTTTAAAACTAGCATCATGTAGATGGCATTAATGTCTGCCACCTTTGGATCATGCCTGCAGAAACCTCTGAATGCCTGCATAGTTAAGAACTGTGAATGAAATTCCAAGTAAGCAACTATCTAGGAAATTTATCTTGAGTATGATGCCCTGGGCCCCTCTTCTCAAATGAAAGCTTTACAGCTTTGCACTCTTGAGCCTGTGTGTGGGATCTTGCCAATTTTGGAGATGTCCTAAAGGCATATTTCCTGTTGTCCTGATGCAAATTTCTTGGCTTCTTTTTAATGTTAATCTTATCAAAGACCAAGTCCTTTTTGCCCAAAAGTTTACAGGCTCCAGCTTTTAAAAAGCTTTACTTTCTGTGAACGAGCAAATATTTTCAAACTATTCAACTCTGTCTCTTGGTCCTGCTAATCATGGTAGTAAAAGTAAATAAAACACAAATAAATGGAAAGATAGCACATGTTCTTGGTTTGAAAGACTTAATTTGGTAAAATGCTCATAGTATCCAGAGTAACGTATAGATTCAAGGCTATCTCTATCAAAGTGCCAATGACAATTTCTGTAGTAATGGAAAAAAACAGAATTTATTTTTAATTGAATTGTAAAAGACCTGAAATAGTCAAATCAATCTTAAAAAGAATAAGTCTAGTGACCTACTATTTCCTAACTTCAAATCATATTACAAAGCTACAGTAATCAAAACAATATTGAAAGGCCCTAGAGACAAATACATAGACTAGAGGAACTGGAGAGCCCGGAAATAAACCCACAGAGGTATGATCTACTTATTTTCTACTTAGTTTCATACCACAGAGGTATGATCTACTTAGTTATGATCTACTTAGTTTCTCCTCTCTAAGAAAGGAGAAACTCTTCTATAGGCAGACTTGACAAAAGTGGATATTTACATGCAAAAGTAGAAATGGAATTTTGTACTGTACACAAAAATCACATTGAAAATTGATGAAAGACAAGCTCTGAAACTATAAAACTTCTGGGGGAAAAACGTAGATGACAGTCTTTATGATGCTGGTTTTGATAATAATTGCTTGGATATGATACCCAAGTCACAACAAAAACAAAAGACATAATTTGAACTACATTAAATTTTAAAATGTCTTCATAACAAAGAAAATAATCAACAGAGTAAAAAGGCATTCTATAGAACGAAAAAAAATCTTTCAAACTCACATCTAAGTAATTAACATTCACTACATATAAAGAACAAACAAATTTCAGCAAAAATCAAATAACACATGAAAAATTAGCAGTCTTTAGACATTTCTTTTAAAAAGATATGCAAATGACTAACACTTATGAAAAGATGTTCAATGTCACAAGTCATCAAAGGCACAAAAATCAAAATCACATTGACATATCAACTCATGCCTTTTATTATGGCCGATATCAAAAACAGTCAGAAAAGAACAAGTATTATGGGGGATGCAGTGATGTTGGATCCTTGGAACACTTGAAGAAAATGTGCAGGTGCGAAAATTGTGACAGTTCCTTAAAATATTCAAAATAGAACTACCACAGGAACTTGCAGTTTCATTTCTCAGTATTCATTCAAAAGCATCAAAATCAGAAGGAATATCTGCTTTCTCGAGTTCATTAAAATAGTATTTGCCATAGCCAAGATATAGAATCCACCTAAGTAACCATGAATGGGTGATGAGCTTAAAAGTGTGGTACAAATATACAGGGGAATATTATTCAGTCTTATAAAGAAGGCAATTCTGTTGTATGTCATATGATCAGCAAAATTTAAGGACATGCATATAAAATGAAGCAAACCAATCACAGATATTTGCTTCATGATTCTATGGTTGTGAAGTATCTAAAGTAATCAGAAGCAAAGGCAAGGGTGGTAGCCAGGAATTGAGGGCAGAAAATATTAGTCCATTCCTATTCAAAGACGCGAGTTTCAGTCGTGCAAGATGAAAAACTTCTGGACAGCCCACACAGTTTAACAATGTTGTACACTTTGAAGTTTGTTAACAGGGTGGACTTTATATCACCACTATAAAACATCATGTTCACTCATAGCCCTTCATATTAGTTTATTTTAATCGGAATTGATTTTATCTAAAAGGGGCCGCAGCTCAGCTCAATCCATGTACAGCCGAGAAAGCGATTGCGGCGGGACAGACCCTTCCAGCTCCTGAACCCGATTGGCTCGGAGGCGGCTGTAACCAGGATTTGTTGGAGGCAGCAGAGCAGAGTAAACTCAGAGAACGCTCTACTGGGGCAGATTGCGCCAATCTGAGCATCGGTCCGGGATCCCGCTCAGGGCTCTGCCCCAGCAGCTGGCGCCGCGCGAACTGTGGCAGCGGCGGTCGGAAGGATTTCTGAGTCGGGAAGAAGCTCAATCCAGGGAGATACAACCGAATGGCATTCCTGTCTGCACGATCCCAGGGTGAGTTGATTGGGCGCCCTGACCAGTTTTTCCTGAGCCAGGAAGAAGCTCGGCCAGCGAGCGACATCCAAGCAGCTTTACTGACTGCAGGATCCCCCGGGTCGGAAGAGCTGGCTTGGCGCCCCGATGGGATTTGTGAGGGAGGGAGGAGCTACACCCAGGGAGGAACACCTGAGTGGCCTCCTGCCTGCAAGGTCCCTGGGGCAGCAAGCTGTTTATGCGCCCCAGCCAGGTTTCGGGGTAGGGAGTAGAAGCGGAAATCTCAGCAGACAGCTTAAGGGACATTCTCCCAAAGAGAAGGAATCATTGGAGCAGCCTCTGCAGCAGACTTTTGCCTGCTGAACTGCCTGGGGAATTTATAGCTCCACATTTTCAATCTGATACCCAAAAATGGGAAAACAGAGGAACAAAATGCAGTCTCAAAACTCAACCCCACCCAGAACAAGTTTTGAATGCGAGGATACAGGGGAACCAGGAAGCCACATACCTGCAAGTTATGAAACGATTGCATCCAAAATGAAACAACTCCAATAGGCCATAAAAGAGCTTAAAGCAGAAATAAGCCACATACCTGCAATGATCTCTCAGACAAAAAACGAGCTGAAAACAATGATGGAAGAAATGTTCCATACACATAGAGAAGAAATAGACAAAAGACTAGAAGAAAATAGGAAACAAATGGAAACATTACAAGAGCAATTTAGGAATGAATTACCAAGAATGAAACAGGT
>PVLD010023918.1:0-26495 GCA_004027595.1 Dinomys branickii | reverse complement strand
ACAATGTCTCAAAAAGACCAAAAAAAAAAAAAAAGGAAGAATTACTCTAGGATATGGTTGGAGAGAAAGGAAGAACAAGATCATAAATCAAGTGAAACCATGAAGGACTGTCAGTGTAGCAGTCTGATAGGAGTTTTATAAAAATTCGCTCTGGAGAATGGTAGGATGAAGGACACACATGGACAACTGGGAGGACCAGTTAGAGGTTACTTAACAGGAGATGGTGCTGATTTAGAAGAGCTTCAGGCCTATTTTGAAGTAGAACTGACAAAGCAGTGAGTATAACATTTTCATTAACAACTACAAATTGTTCAGAGATACAATGTTTATGTACATGTATAATGAAAATAAAGGCATGCAGGGTAATGACAAACATGTAATTCTGTATAGGAATTCCTCATCTGAGGAAGGCCAAGCGAGTGTGGTCATGATATAGTACATATAGTTTCTAACCTTGTTGGTACTCTTTGATTTCTTTTATTTTTGTGTTTTCGTTTTTGACATAGCATCTCACTATATAGTTCAGGCTGGCCTTGAGCTTGCTATGATCCTCCTGCCTCAGCCTCCTAGTGTTAGGATCATAGGTGTTTACCACCATACCCGGCTTCCTTTATTTCTTAACTAGAGAGGCAGATTCACAGCAGTTCAAGATATGCCTTAATAATTTTTACATGTTTTAAATACATAATCATACATTTAAAAGAATATGCTCAGTTATTTTATTCAATTCTTGTATACACATAATTTAATTGCTATAAATTTGTACACACCAAAAGTACCTTTAGATATTGGACTTCATTAGGAACTGGAAAGTTTGTTTTCCTTTATTTTGTTTTCAGTGCTTTAGGTTTGAGGGGTACGATAGGGTCTGAACCAGGGCCTGGCGTATGTTAAGGAAACCCTCTACCACTGAGCTCCACCCCAGGCCTGGAAAATTGTTATTAGAACAGAAGAGCTTGTTATCCTATACTTTACCTCATTAATCTCTGTTCTGATCTAGAGAACTAAACACACAACTAAATACCATAGGTTCAAAGTATATGGTCTCCATGAGTTTTCAAAGAAACTTGGTTTGATTTTACTGAAGCAAAATATCACTTTCATCTTTAACAATAAACACACACCTTTATTTAAAAGTACTAAGGTTGATATGTTTATTCTCCTATTCTTCATCTTTTGTCACTATTCTACTCTGTGTTTTTTGTTTAAAGATACCAAATATTGACATGAAGTATCCTGAAGAGCAACAAAACCTGCTTCTCAGAAAAAGCACAGAAGAGAAATTACAACCAGAGCACTGTTAGAATAAAACATGTACAAATAACAGCCCCTAGTCACTCCACAAACATACCAACTATTTCCCCTTTGTTCCTGGAAGCAGAGAAGTGGCAAACCAGCCATTCTTTTCTTCCACCACCGAAGTAAGCCAACACATGTGACTGGGCCTGGTGAACATGCCAGCACACCCTACCATCCCTCATTCTGGAGCCTGCCCTGAGCTCAGCCATGTCTCACCACCTCTGCTATCACCACTGTGGTCCCATGGACCGTCACCTACCACCCAGATCCCTGTGACCTCCTCCTCAGTGGTTCCCACTTTTTCCCTTGAGCCCTATAATAGCCCTTCAAAAGCTCAACCTGAGTAATCAGGATAAAATGTGTATCTCTGCACGCCACTCCCATACTCAAAGCCCATCAACACTTCCTCATCTCAGTCCAGTTGACCTTGGTCTTCACAACAGTCACAAGTCCCTGTTACAATCTCCTGCATTTCTTTTCCTTCCTTTACTTTTCTCCATAGAACTGTCTATAATATATTATATATTCTTCTTACTTATTTATTGCCTTTCTTCCATAAGGACAAAAACTTTATGAAGGTAATCGTTATCTGCCTTTTGTTTTTACAGTAGTACACCTAAATTGGAATGGTGCCACCATTTAGATTTAAATTTATTTGCATTAAATTTCTTTAGTTTGGTGTTTGTTGAATGAATGGTCTTCTAAAAGAACTGTGGTTGCAATTTCTCTTCAGAACAAAGAAACACAGATGCCATTTTAACTTGAGAGTTTTGCCCCCTCTATAAAGTCAGCATTAATGACAATGTAAGAAAGACTTGTGATATCTTAAGACTCATCACAAGTCAGTGATACAAGAACCACAGAAATCCTTGTATGTATGTATGTGGGAAGGAGTTGGAGTCCTGGAATGAATTTTTATTAATACATATTAATTGTACATATGAATGAGATCTAGTGTGATATTTCATATTTGCATGCAGTGCGCGTTGGTCGGATCCAACCAACTTTCTCTCCCTTCACCTACCCTGGCCCTAGTAACACTGTTCTACTTTCAGGTCAGTTTTTCAGTTTCCACATGAGAGAACATGTGGTACTTGCTGTGCCTGGCTTGTGTCACTTAAGACCATGTCTTCTGGTTCCATTCAACTTGCTGGCATGATTTCATTTTCCTCTATGGTTGAAGAGTACACATGGAATATTGTTTTCTTTATTCATCTACTGATGGAGCCTAGGCTGATATCATGTGTTAGCTACTGTGAATAGTGCCACCATAAACATGGGCATGCAGGTATCTCTTTTATATGTTTATTTTATTTCCTTTGGATATATACCTAGGACTCTGATAGCTGGATCACATAGTGGCCCTGTTTTTAGTTTTCTGAAGAGGCACCATGTTGTTTTCCATTGTACATACACTAATTTACATTCTTAATAACAATATATATATATTTCTTTTTCTCCACAGCCTCACAAGCTTGCTTTCTTTTCTCTCTCTTTCTTTCCTTTTCTTTTCTTCCTGCCTTCCTTTCTTCCTTCCTTTTTCCTTCCTTCTAACTGAGGAGAGATGGAATCTTGCTGCAGTTTTGATTTGCATTTCCTTGATGGTTAATGATACTGAGCATTGCTTCATATACTTACTGGCCGTGAGTATTTCTTTTCAATAGTGCCTATTCAGGTCATTTGCCCATTTTTAAACTAGATAGCTTTTTAAAAAATTGTTAAGTGCTTTGAGTTCTTTATATAATCTGAACAATAACCCTCTGTCAGAAATAGCTGGCAAATATTATTTACCATTCTGTACATTGTCTCTCTGTTGTGCAGAAGGTTCTCCTATCTCCAGCACTGGAGACTGAACACAGGGCCTTCACACTCCTGTCCCTTTTCCTACTTTGAGACAGGGTCTCACTAAATTGCCCTAGCTCAGCTCAAAGTTGCAATCCTCTGCCTCAGGGTCCCCTAGTACTGAGATTACAGGTTTGTAGCACCATGCCCAGCTTGAAGTTTTAAAATCTGCTTTTGTTTCCTGCTTTCGGGATCCTACCCAGAAAATCATTTTTGCACTAATATATTCAAGTGTTTCACCTGTTTTCTTCCAGGAGTTTTAGGTCTTACATTAAAGTCTTTGAATCATTTTGAGCTGACTTTTGTACAGGGTGAGAGGGGTCAAGTTTCAATCTTCTGACTATGAATGTCTAATTCTCCTAGCATCATTTGTTGAAGAGGCTTTCTTCAATGCATGTTTTGGAGCCTTTGTTGAGAATCACTTCGCTACAGATATGCTCACTGATTTCTGGGATTTCTATTCTGTTTCACTGGCAAATGTGCCTGTTTTTATGAAATGCCATACTGATTTGGTTATTATGGCTCTATAGTTTTGAAATCAGGCTTTGATTTGTGGCTTTGCTGTGTTTTCTCAAGACTGCTTTGGCTAGTCATTGTGTTCCCATATGAAATTTAGGATTTTTTTTTTTTTTAGTTCTGTGAAGAATGTCGTCAATATAGGACTATATCAATGGGACTATATTGAATACACATTTCATTTTGGGTAATATGGACATTTTATAACACTAATCCACAAACATGGGAATTTTTTCATCTTTTAGTACCTTCTTCAATTTCCTTCATCAGTGTTTTGTAGTTTTCACTGTGGGGGTCTTTCAATTCCTTAGTTGGTCTTTCTTAGGATTTTTTATTTGTTTGTTAATGTGTGTTTGCTTGTATTTATTGTGAATGAGATTGCTTTCAAGATTTGGGAATGATCGGATAATTGTACTGCTGATGCCTATTGGTTTATTGTAATGAACAGATAATGCTTAAATTTTTTGACCAATTTTGCATGCTTATATCTGGTAATCTGAACAACTAATTTGAAGACAACAATACACAATACAACAACCATTGGTGAATTTCTACCATCTTGTCTAGCAAAGCTCTTTACCATTTCTTAGTTTTTATAATTATTTTTTATTCTCTTTAATGGTTTGATCAGTCTTGCATTCTTACATCTGGTAATCTGAGCAACTTTGATGAAGATAACAATATGAAATATAACAGTCACTGTTAATTCCTATCATTTTGTTTTGAAACTCTGTATCATTTTAATTGTTTTTGTGTTGTTTGCTTTTGTCTATATTGCTGTTATTTTGTTATATTTTTATTCACCTTAAAAAAATTTTTTAAAGATTTGGAAATGAAATTTTAGACATTTTCTTTTGGTGTTGAAAATTTCTGTGGATAACTAAAACCTTAAAGTAGCCTATAAAAAGTAGTCTAAACATCTTTTTTTTACCTTTATGCTTATAGCCAATCACTAGTCTTAAAGAGTTTTCAGAAACATTTGTTTTTGTCATTTGTTTTCTTCTTCATATGAACTCATTCTGATAGTTGAGAGAGGACAATGAGAGCACCAAGGCAGAATATTACATAATGAATCTATTTTCACATAACTTTGGGAAACTTTCTTGAAAGGGGAATTATATATACCTGGTGATATTTAATTAGGTAGTGTAGATCTATCATTTTTTCATCATCCCAAGAAGAAAGGAAAAGCAGGAGATACATTCTAATTTGAAGGGTCAATGATTTCCTTAAATTTCATGAAATACCAAGTTACTATATAAAGATGAATATATTTGGTACTCTAAAAATTGAACTATCTGGGAAGAGTCAACTTCAAACACCAGCTGTCAGTTATACTGTCAAGACTGAGAGAAATACTGGAGTTTTCCTATGTCTTTTGTAAAAGGGTGAAAGGGAAGAAAAAAAAAACCCGAAGTAGTTCTAGAGAACTACTTGGAACACTGCTGAGAAAAGAAACAGAACAGAACTTCCATTGAGATCGCTGGTGAGAATTTGGTTTTAATAAAGAAGTATCTCAACTTGAGGAAGAATGGTCAGAAAGCTAGGTTACTGAGGAAATCAAAAGTAACTGGAGGGCTACCTAGATGGGTGGAGCAGAATATGTTGAAATACTATTACTAATTGGATATTTAGGTCTAGTGCTAGGTACTTCATGTCACAGTCTCATTAATCCTTATCTGGGAGACAGGTATTGCTAGCCTCATTTTACAAATAAAGTTTCTGAGGCTTATACAGGTCAAGTAATGTGAGCAAGATAACTCAGGAAGGGTGTCATGAAAAGGCCAGCATCTGAACTCCGCCGTCGCACTGCTCTATGCTGCTTCTTCCGCCACGGCACAGTTCGCTGGAGTGTTTCCAATGGGGTGACTTCAGCATCAGTGACACAGGCCTGAGGTCCTGCTCTTAGTGCCCACCTATGTGCCGCTTCAGAAATCAAGTGAAGTGCTTCGTCACCGAATGAATTTCATTGTGTGGCGTACTCATGCATTGTAATCTGACCGGAGATCTACTATCTAAAAAAAAAAAAAACCACAAAGAAATCGCCCTTCATCTTAAGGGAGACTCTTACTGAATCAAAGCAATTCAAAGGGGCTCAGGCTACTTTGCAAAGCTGTTTGGCAGCACCTACTAGAGCTGAACACAAGAACCCTTCACCCAGCAATTCCATTTGTAGATGTAGCCCCATGGACATGCATATTTATGCTGACTAAGAGACAAGTTCAAATCATTCATAGCACCACCATTCATAACAGCCTCAACTAGAAACAGACAAATGCCCATCAACAGAAGAATGAAAAAAAGGATATACTGTAGTACAGTCACACAACGGAACAAGTAAACCATGTGCTGATGCCACCATATACAGGAATCTAACAAACATCAAGAACACAAAGAGTTCAATAAGAAGTTCACATTGTACGGCCATGATTTACAAAAAGTGCAAGCATGTGCACAGCTAATCCACGGTGTTAAAAATCAGGATAGTGGGGTAATTACTGAAGCACTGAGGGAGGGTTCTGAAGTGCAGATGATACTCTTTGACCCTGGTGCTTGTTACACTTTATGAAAAACATACTGTTTATACTGTTTTGTTATTCTTTAATGAGCAGTTATTTTAAGCAGTGTAAGTGGGCCTGGGGGCACACGCCTGTGAGCCCGGCACTGGGGCACCAAAGCGGGAGGGCTGTCACGAGGCTGCACAGTGAACTCAAGGCCAGGCTGAACCACACAGCAAGGCTGTCTCCAACAAACAAACAAACCTGCAATGTTTTATAGTTGGTGGGTTAACATCATACTATGTACACTATAATGTTAATACATTTAGCCTCTTTCTTATCTCTCCAAATAGAGGAAGGCAATAAAACATAAGCTTTCAAAAATGACTTTCATTTCAATTATTGACAGAGATGCTTTATAGAGAGTTTCATTCTTCTTACTATAAGAAACTGTTTCTCTGAAATCTAGATTCAAATCCTCTTGCCACCTATCTTCAAAACAGTTAGCCCACATTACCATATATTTGGGTTTAAGTAAACATTTTAAATGCAGGATTTTTTTTTTTTTAAACTTGAGCCTGCATTTTCAAAGTCTACAAAATTGCTGGGCATGGTGGCACATGCCTATAATCCCAGCATGTGGCTGAGGCAGGAGTATCCCCTCGAGTCTGAGTTCAGCCTGGGCTTCATAGTGAGCTTGAGGCCAGCCTGCACTACTTGATGAGACTCTGTCTCAAAACACAAAACAAATAAAAAACAAACTCTACAAAATTATTCTATTTTTGTTAAACTAATTTCATAATCTTAGGACGAATTAAGAAATCCTTAAAAAGCATACAGTTTAGGAAAGCATGATGTGAATATGACTTATAAAAATCCGAAATTCACTGTCTTTCCTTCTCACTTTACAATAGAATCCTTGAGTAAAAAAATACTTTGCAGACCAGTATTTTGCGTCAGAATGTACTCTGAAAAACCAACACTTCTCCACCTGGGAATTTCTTAACTTTCCATTTGTAAATATCAATCCACAACCATCAAGGTTTGAATTGTTTTCTTTTAAAAAGACTATGACAAAAACACCTTAATGGACAATCTATTTAAAACTGTGTTGTCATTTCTTCTCCTAGAATTTCTATCATATAAGAAAGAAGAAATTTTGAAATAAATATTTTATTAACTACAAGAAGAAAGGAGCAAGGAGAAAACACAGGCAGGAAGTAAAAGTTTATTCAAAATTTCCTTTGCAAAATAATTCTTGACAAAGATGAGTGAGTGGAAAGAATGAACATCCTGAAGCTCACTGCAATATTGTTCCCCATAAAGTTTATTCTGAAAAACTACTGTATTCTATTTCACTTGCTATCATGATGCTGTGCTCGTAACCTACCCCTTGTGTCAGAAAGCTATGCGACTTCCTCAAACAGCCACAGAGCACAGATTTACAGAGAAGTGCCATCTATGTCCTTTTATTACTCTGAATGAATATTAAGTTCTTTCATCCACTATCACTGGGAATTGTAGATGACAAATGATCAAAATGCTTAAAAATTTAGTTTGCTGTTCCATATCATAACTGTTGCTAATCTACTTAGCAAGTGACATTAGAAATTCAAGTATCTTCAAGATGAAATTTCCTGAGAAATTCTGAATTCAGGTTCTAGACAACCATGAACAGGGGCCAGGTGTGCCAGTATTCAGAAAGAGACAGCTTTAAGAAATTATTGTTTCAATGAACTACATAACAGCATTACTACTCTAACAAAAGTGGCTGAAAAATCTAATTTAGCTGTATGATTAAGCACATTAATTTCATTTCCTCTTCTACAATAACAACCACAGAACTAATCTAGTATGAAATTAGACAATTTCAGAAAAAAGTGTAAAGCAATGATAAATATGTGCAAGCTCATACTATATATATATGCAAAATGCAAAAATTATTAAAATGTCACATTCTGCTTCCTATTTTTATGAAACATCATGAAATACTAACCTGAACTGAGTATGTAATATTTACTTAGCTAGGCATACAGCTCAGCAACACATGTATTTACAAATATACCTTTTTTTGACTAATTGCCTTTTTACTTTGTTATTCTAGTTAAGTTTATTGGTACAATTTAGATGTGCACAAGGATCACACTCATCACAGAGAGTTCGTACTTGTGCATGATGTATCTTACCTTCCTTTTTTTCCCCACTCCCCTCCCCTCTTTTCAACCGTGCTTTCCCTCCTTACAAAGATTTGTTTCCATTTTATCCCTTTTTGGTCATTTTTTCTTCTCCCTTCCATCTCCCCCAATTCCCCTTTCCCTTTGAACAATTATTTCCTATTTCACAATATCTAGTATATATTTTGGTTTTTATTTAAACTTTCAGTTTCTCATACCAGAGAGACAATGTGGTATTTACACATGTGTGTCCAATTTATTTTAATTAAGGGTATGTCTCAAGGTCCATCAATTTAGCTATAAATGTCTCAAGTTTATCCTTCTTTATGGCCCAGTAGTACTCCACTGTAGAAAAAAAGCACATGTTTTATCCACTTGTCAGTTGATGGGCATTTGGATTGTTTCCAAGATTTAGCTATTACAAACTGTGCTGCTATAAACATAGGTGCATGTATTTCTGTGATTTGATGCATAAACTCACTGAGAGAGAAAGTAGAGAAACCATGCCTTTCATAACAGCATTAAAAAAGTGAAGTACTTATGACTCAATCTAACAAAGGAAGTAAAACATCTCTACATTGAAAACTGTAGTACTCTGAAAAAGGAGAGCAAAGAGGAGATTAGAAAATGGAAAGGTATCTCTTGGTCATGGGTAGTAAAAACTAACACAGTAAAAATGGCCATACTCTCAAAATTGTTATACAGATTTAATGTAATCTCAATCAAAATGCCATCAGCACACCTCACAGAACTGCAGAAAACATTCCTAAAATTCATTTGGAACCAAAAGAGGCCTCAAATAGCAAAAACAAATTCTTGGCAACAAAGGCAAAGCAGGGAGTATTACAACCCCTGACCTGAAATATACTGCAGAGCTACTATGATAAAAATAGCAAGGTAGTGGCAAAAAACAACAACAAAAAACCCCAGACCTGAAGATCAGTGGAACAGATTAGAAGAGGCAGAAACCACTTCCAACACACTTGGCCATCTTATCTTTCACAAAGAGGCCAAACATGTTAAATGGAAGAAAGCAAGCCTCTTTAATAAATGGTCCACAAAAAAGTGGTTTTCCACATGCCAAAAATTCAAACTAGACCCATGTATATCACCATGCATTAAACTAATATCAAAATGGATCAAAGATCTAAATATTAAAACACTAAATCTGCTGGATGAGGAAACAGGCAGAACTCATGAAGATATAAGTGTATTCAAAGACTTCATGAATGAAATCAAACTGCATGGGAAATACTACAAGGAATCAGCAACTGGAATCTCTTCTTATTAAAAAGCTTCTGCACAGCAAAAGAAATCACCAACAGAGTAAAAGGTCAACCCACAGAATAGAAAAAAAAATCTTACCAGACAAAGGACTAATATGTAGGACATATAAAGAATTGAAAAAAATCAGACCCCCAAATTTAAAGACCTAATCCAAAAATAGGCATTTGAAATGAATAGTCACTTCCCAGAAGTACTGATGGTAAATACGTACATGAAAAAATGTTCAGCATCACTAATCATTCGAGAGATGCAAATTAAAACAATGCTGAGATTCTATCTCACTACAGAAAAAATGGCTATTCTCAGCAAATCAGCTAATAGCAAATAAATACTGGCAGAGCTGTGGGGAAAAAGGAGCCTTCTCCCCTGCTGGTCGGAGTGCAGACTGGTGCAACCACTATGCAAGTCAGTGTGGAGATTCCTCAGAAAACTGGGGCTTTAGGTCCACTTGACCCAGCTATTTCCCTTGTAGGCATTTTCCTAAATCTACCTTTTAGTATTAACTTTTTTAAGATTTTAGGACTCAAAGATATCAGTTCGGTTTTTAAAGAGTATTGCACTTTTAAGTAGATGAGTCAGAACCATTCACCAAACAAATTGGATAATCAAGGAAAGTGGGGATTTTAACACAAATGCCTAAGTTTGCTTTGTGCATATTATGATCATACCATGTTGACTTCTGAATAAGGGTTTAGCTCCTAATTATACATTTTTCCTTAGTTTAAGTTTAGAATGGCATTTCATAAATTAATTTGCAAGTAAAATCAACAGGAAACTTAATATATTATCAATCGGTTTCTCTAGCTGTTATACATATTTAGAATGCAAGAACCTCTTCTGGAGTCCAGAAAGTCATCTAAACCATCTATATCAAAGTACTTGAGAAACAATTAAAATATCACATGCTTACAAAATGCCCTGCAACCTTTAGGTATATTGCAAGTACTAACAAGAGCTTTAGAAGAGCCAAAGCCAAGCTGTACTTGTAGTAAAATGGTTATTGCAGTGGTAGACTGTTATAGTTTATGTCTGGCTGGCTCCCAAAAGCCTCATACACTCATAGACGGAGCTTCTGAAGAATGAGTGTGGGGCAGGGGGACAGCTAAATGTGACGTTAGGGAGGAGGGCCTGACCCAAGGAGAGAGTCACTGGCAGGGCGATCTGGAAGCATGTACCCCCCTCTCAGGTTTCCCTTTGCTCTCTGCTCGCCGGCTGCCATCCTGTGAGCAGCTCTCCTCTGCTAGAGCCTTCCACCATGCCTTCCTGTCCTGGAGAAGCTACCTCTGGCCTTCAGAGGTGAGGCCAAATAAACTTCTCCCTTAAAATGTGGGTGTCAGGTCTCACAACCATCTGATGAGAAAGTAACTATGAAATAACACTATTAGACTTTATACAGGTTATAAATCTTACATTTTCAAATATAATTCCATTCTTAACTTTCTAACTTGTAGGGTGATTAAAATCTTTACCTTAAAAAAGATAATGCAGACAACTGAAGAGACTGTACTGAGCTTGTCATCATACACACACTTGTACTCTTCCACATATATGCTTATGCATACAAGCCTGTGCACACAAGCAGGGAACAGCTGTGTTTTAAATACTTATGCTCCCATTATCCAGAAACCTTCTTATCATGCTGTCAGAAATTTTGATGGTCCACGTTACTGTGTATAGGTGTACTTCACTTACTTCCTCAAAAGAGCAGAGCTGTACATCCACCGCTGTAGCAGAACATATGCTCAGCATGCATGAGGTCCTTAGCTGGATCCCCAGTATCTCACACACACACACACACACACACACACACACACACACACACTAAATTAAATAAATATATACAATGATAGAACTAAAAAGAGTAATAAAGTAAACAAACATAAAGACAATTGCATAAACTAATTCTACTCTTTGAAAAAATAATAAGCTTGGAGGTACAGCTTCAGGGTAAAAAATCTTATTTACAAAATAATATCTTATTTACATTTCCTATTGGAGTATAGTTACATTAGTATTAAATGTCTAATTCTATCCTTTTTTTTTTTTTTTTGCGGTACTGGGGATTGAACTCAGGACCTTGCACTTGCCAGGCAGGCCCTTATTCCACTGAGCTATATCCCCAACCCCCAAAAGGTCTAATTCTAAATTAATTTATTTTACCTAAAAATGTGTTATATTAATAATGCATTATTACATAGACACAGGCTTATTGTAAATTTAATTTACAAATTTAACTACCTCATATTCCATTGTGGGAATTATATATACCTGAACATTTTTATTCCCCATTAATAATAAAATTATAACTAAAATATCCTTTACTAAAAACGTGAATACAACTGTTTGATCAGGGAGTATGGCTTAATGTTACATGAAAAGATTTAAAAATTGTAACTTTTAATAGAAACCGTTTCCTATTTTGGCTTCAGGGTGAAAGATGGGGGTCACTCTACCTCACAGAGCAGCAAGTCAATGATGTGGAACACCATGCAGAGTGGGAACTTGGCCGTAAAGAGAGTGAGGAACCACTGGGATGCATACATATGCGCTTCCAGGTTCAGATCACAGAAATGGCTGTGCAGGTCTGGTAGCTGTTCCTAAAAGAGAAAGGGAAAAACTTAGGGGAAGGAAGGCTGAAAAGGTTTTCTTTTCTACCGCAAATGGAATTTATAACAAGCTTTCTGTGGTCACTTCAACTATATTCCAGGATTAGTTGCAGTTTATGTAACTACACAGAAGTGATGACAAGAGATGGGAATTGAGCACATGTCAGATATGTGAAAAAAGTACACACAGGCTTGTTATAAATAAATAGCAAAGCTTATCTTGCTCACTTGACTGTTTTTGTTTCGGAGGAAATGCTTGGTCTGACAGAACAGCTGCAGTCCATGGAATATCTTGACTTCAGGGTCAAGCCACGATGGCATCCCCATTTAGGGTTCACCTATCAAGCTAGAAAAGAAATGGACCATCTCTTCGCACACCATCTAATAGCAACATCTTTGTTGCTATTAGATGGTCAGTGATACTTTCTCAGTATGTTTTCAAGCACGTATTTATATAACCAAATATTAAAAACCTATCATCAACGTACTAAAAATGGTAAAGTAAAACTGTGCAAGGGCATAATGCATAAAATTGACTATATCCTAAAATGCCTTTACTTTAGCTCTGCTTTCTTGCTAAGTAAAACAATCAAGTGCTTTTCAAAGGCATGAAAAGCAAAGGAAAATGTATCAGCATAACTAGTTTCCCCTGAGGGGGAAGGCAGATCAGTAAAAGCTCATGTTCATTTTGTTTCCATGAAAAGATCACAAATGCAAAATATTTTATGCACATGATGCTCCTTTGAAAACCCCCTGAATGTGCCCATCAGGTACTTAAATGAGGTATCCAAGTGGTCATCAAGCTAGTAGATGAAAATTGCTATCAGAAAAATGTGCTTGAGTTTTTTCACTGTGCCACAAACTAGTTCATTTACTAGATACACTTATTTGACTTTCAAAATCCTCAGAAATATTGATGTTTATGGCAAAAAAATCTTTTGTTAAAGGAAGATAAAAAATGAGTAATCCCAAATACTTAGTAGAATTTAATCATTAAAAAAAGTGCTTGTTGCTTTTAAAATTCATGATCATCAGATTCTTCAGCTCACGCCCAGTTGTCATTGCATCTATGGCTCATTTTATACCCATGTCTCCATTTCATCTCCGTATATAAGGCCTTCTGCTCATCTACATTCCCTTGTCCCAATAAAGTTGCTCTTCAAACTCACAATCTTCTACTCCCCATCCTTTCATCAGTCTCTTTTGACTTCAAATCCCTCTTTACATACATACAGATTTTCCAGACAGGTCCTGTCAAAGAAATTCTACCAGCATGCTTCACTCTCACATCCCACTAACCCTCTTCCCCAAACATTGTACCTTTCTCCAGTAAAGAATCAATCCATTCAAACACTTGCACATTTCCCTTGGGTTCTCAACACATTTTTTAGAGAAAGTTATATAAATATGAGGAACAGGTCCATTATAAATTGAAGATTTCCAATCCCAGATTGAACTTCAAAGTTATCCAGCAATTCCTTTCGTCAGCTCTGTCAATAACTTTTTCCTTTCTCACAATTGTTGTTATATAATATTTTATATAGATAAAAGAATGTTTCTCATCCATATTTCAAAAAATATATAAAGGACAGTAAGAACATTAGGGTTAGGCACTTACATGAAAAAATTAAAATATGTCCCTACATTATGGTACTTTATGTGTTTTTTATTCTCTTACTGACATCCTTCTGTCTTTTCCATGTGTAAATTGGAAGTACAATAGGGTGCTAATTAGTATGGAAAAAGATCTTAGATATTTCAATTTTTACTTGGTTAATACTTTGATTTCTCTACAATAATATATGGCACGGTCTTCATTGACTTAATTCACCATATCCCCTCTTCAAACTGTACTGAGATTGAATATATAAAATGTCAAATTGCTAAATACATATGTTATTATGCTACAAATAATGTAGATATTGGTAAAAAACCAAATCTATTTATATTTTCAGTAGTACTTCATTAAACTTTTATAACTATTTATTGTTTATCAAATCTACTAGGATTTTTTGATAATGCCACAAATCCCTAGGTGATAAAAGTTCTTAATTTTTATTTACCTGCATTAATCTCTCCAACTGATAGAATTTGCAATGAAGATCTTCAAAGTTATTTTTGTAGAGGTCTCGCAAACCATAGTCATACATGATTTTCACCAAAACACAGAATGCTTGTTCCTCTGGCATCTACAAGAAAACAGACACATACAAAATATTGTAAGTAAGTGGCATTTGGTCAGAATGTCAAAAAAGTGTCGTTTTGTTATTAGCCCTCCACATCAAGGATTGACAGCCTGTAGTGAATGAAGCACATCAGAGAGAACCTTCTGCTGAGTGACACAGGTAAAATTTCTGTTCAAAGTCTCTAGCCTCTTGACTTGAGATGAATTACCCTCTTTTGCTAACTTCAATCAATCTGTTATCCAGCAATGGGATATCTTGAAAAAATAGGTAAGAATCACATGTTTCAAAAATCAAAACAATATCTTGTCACACATTAGGCCTTTATACCTGCTCTATTCGTCTCCTCCGCATAACCGCATATCCTTAGTAATTTACCCCATATTCTGCCAATGTTTCTTTATGTAGATAAAATGCACTGAATTTTTTTATTTTAAAGAGAAAAGAAAATAACAAAGATAAAAACAGAACAACACAAAAACAATAAAAGTGATACAGAATTTCAAAACAAGATGTAGATAAAATAATTGCATTTATTTTCCTTTGCCCCTTTCCTACACAAAATACAATACAAATGCTGCTACTCAACTTATTTTTCCCCTTCACAATGTAAGTTGGAAATATTTCCCCCTCATTATATAAATAATTGCAAATAGCTAAACAGTGTTCCACTATCTAGACACACCAGAGCTCATTTAATCAGTTTCTTGATAATGGGAACTGGAAATGGTCTATGTTTCCTCTCAAAAGCAACCTTATAATATGCATCGTTTTTTTTTTTATACATGTAGGGATGAGATGGGGCACATGCCCAAAAGAGTGACTGGTGAGTCAAAGACCAGGAGGCATTTTTTATTTATTTTTTTTTGAGACAGGGTCTCACTATGCAGCTTAGGCTGGTCTTGACCCCACTATGTAGCTCAAGTTGGCTTTGAACTCAAGTGATCCTCCTGGCTCAGCCTCTCAAGTGCTGGGATGACTGGCGTGTACTACCATGCTCAGCATGCCTTTTTAATTTTGATGGTTAGTGTGACACAGTCAATCCCAGACTCTTAATGTTGCTATTTTTGTTTTTGCAAAAAAAGAATCTTTAGGAAAGGATCTTAGGAGTTTCTATCATTTAAATTATCAATAAACTACATTAATCCTCTCAGATACTTTTTCCAAACATAACAAAATCTGAACTGGAACTGATCCCTAAATTACAGTAACAATAACCTTACAGAATATTGGAACATATTCAAAATTCTAGAAATTACATGAAGCAGACAGAAAAACCTATTATACTTATTCAATGGCCTAGGATTAACTATTATATAAACATCTATTTAAAATGTCACCCTAGAACATCTGAATTTGGCTATGTTAATATATACCTTTGTTAAATTAACTTCATGCCTGAAAAACTGAATCAAGAAGTTCCATTTACCAACTTAGAAATGTAAAGTTTGTGTAAAATTAGCCACTTCTATTCTCTCTTTAGAAACCACACAATGCATAGTTAAATAAAATCTACAATTAAATGAGTATACATCACTGTTGTCATTTGTTTTCTTTCTGTGAACAGAGGCCTTTTCAAAAATGTGGCCTCTGAACTTAGCTGTTCAGGTGAGCAAGCATTTTTCAGCTTCTATTTAGTTATTTAAAATATAAGTTCTTTCCCCTTCAGCAATTCTGTCATTTGTGTCTGAAATGACACTGACTTGCACCTAGACAGCCTATGATATTTCTCTGACCATTAAGTTCTCAGCTGCTTCATCTTCCTCTTAGACCTCTATTTAAATGGCTGTATAAAAAAGCTGCAGGTAAGACAGCTATAGCCAACCATATAGAATACTTTACAACAAGTCTTTCTCTTTCTGAGTGAATAAAAATTCACTCAGTGAATATTTTAACATCTGGTACCTCATTCATGGGATAAATCTTTATTTCTCTGAATGGCATAAAACCACTGAAGCAAATAAAAGGATTAAGTGCTTTTGGCCTCCCAATGTACACTGCTTGAAGAGGTGAGATGCAGGCTCTCTAGGAGATACAACAGGAAGAGCACACTGCCTTCCTGAAGAATAAGTTAACAGGCAGCTCTGCTTGATAAGGAGACAGAGGTCCTGAAACAGGGTAGGCTGCTGCACAGACAACAGCACTACATAGAACGCAAGTAAAGGAATGGTTTGGTATGAACCAGATCCGGATTAATTATCCAAAGTAGTCACACGGTGTGATGGATTGATAACTGGTAGTCAACTTAAAACCCCCAGCTGAACTGAGTAAGCGTGGTGCTGGGTGTGGGAGGCCCACCCGAGGATTGTTGCCAGTAGCATAGGAGGCAGAACTGGAGAGGAAGTGAGGCTGTTGGGAGCTGGTGGAAGCTATTGGGAGCCTGTTGGAAGCTGAGGGAAGCTGTAAGGAGCTGTTGGTTCTGTTGGAGGAGCTTGTCATGCTGGCTTTTCTGATGAACTTGGCTGTTTTCATCCTACGAGGAGCTCAGGACCTTGTTGGCACTGAGAATAGCTTCAGCTCACTTTGGGGGAGCTCTGGTCCTCACTTTGAGCATCGCTTCCTGGCTCTAGTGGCACTGAGAATAGCTTCAGCTCACTTTGGGGGAGCTCTGGTCCTTACTTTGAGCATCGCTTCCCGGCTCTAGTGGAGAACCCTCAGCCCACTAGCACAGATCCTTCACCTACTGGCACAGACTTCCTAGATTCCACCACTGACCTCTGGTTCTCCCCAGCACAGATCTGTGAAACAGGCCTGCATGAGATACCATTATGGGCTCTAGGCCTCCAGCTGGACTCATGGGAGGCATTATTATGAGCTCTAGGTCTTCAGCTGGACTCATGCAGGCCATTTCTGTGGGATCCAGGCCCTCGGCTTGATTCCTTGCTCTTAGTGTGTGGACAGATTTCCTGCACTCTCTTGTATATCATTCTTTGGCTATTATAAGTAATCTTTTAAAATATGTGTTCTGTATATTATTGTTTCTTCCAAAAAAACCCCAAAGCATGACATAGGGTGAAGAAAAATGGATGCAATTTATTTTTATTAGTATATGTTTACAGTATGTAATGATTACATTTATCATGGGCAGTTAGTATATGTACATGATACATTCTAATTCTTTTCCCATCCTTCTCCCCTCCCTCCCTTAACCTCTTAGTCCCTGTAGTGGATTGACAACTGGTGCCCAACTTATAACTCCCAGCTGAACCCAATAAGCATGATGCTGGGTGTGGCAGGCCCATCTGAGGACTGTTGCCAGCAGTACAAGAGGCAGAACTGGAAAAGTTAGGCTGTTGGGAGCTGGCAGACGGTAAGGAGCTGTTGGGTCTGTTCGAGGAGCTTGTCATGCTGGCTTTCCTGATAAACTTGGCTGTTTTCATCCTCCAAGAAGCTCGGGACCTCGTTGGTACTGACAAGGGCTTTGCCTCACTTTGGGGGAGCTCTGGTCCTCACTTTGAGTACTGCCTCCTGGCTGCAAAGGGGAAGATGGTGAACTGCTTATCTCCTGGAGAAGCTTGCTGCGTTGGCTTTCCTGATGGGAACTCAGCCAGTTTGATTATTGGAGGAGCCCAGGACCTCACTGTTGCTAAGGATGGCTGTGGTACCTTTTAGGGGAGCTCTGGTTCTTCTGAGCATTGCTCCAGTGCAGTTCCCTCAGCCTGCTAACACAAATCCTTCATCCTGCTGAGATAGACATTCTAGATTTCATCACTGACCTTTGGGCCTTCCTGGTGCAGATTCATGAAACAGGCCTGCAGGAGATATTGTTATGGGCTCTGGGCCTCCAGTTGGATTCGTGGGAGGCATTGTTATAGCCTTTAGGTATTCAGCTGGACTCATGTAGGACATTATCACGGGATCCAGGCCCTCAGCTGGATTCCTGGTGTATAGTATGTGGACAGATTTTCTGCACTCTCTTGTATGTCATTCCTTGAGTGACTATTACAAATAATCTTATAAAATATGTGTCCTGTATTATATTGTTCTTCTTGTAAAAATATCCCCCAAACCCTAACGGTCCCGTTCTCATTTACAAAAGATCTTGTCCATGATTCCTATTATCTATCTTTATTTTGCCCTTTTATTTATTTGTACTTTGGGTTTCTCATATAAGAAAGCCACATGATATTTAAGCTCTTGTGTCTGATTTATTTCACTTAACATTATGACCTCAAGGTACACGTATCTTCCTACAAACGACTCAAATTTATCCTTCTTACCTTCTCAATGGAAAAGTAGTACTACATTGTGTGAAAATGCACATTTTCTTTATCCATTCACCTATTGATGGACATATAGGCTACTTCCAAGACCACTGCTATAAACGTGAGTACAGATGTATCATTGTAATATGATGCCTCTAATTCAGAAGATACATAGAGGTGGAACAGTTCAGTTGAATAGTTTTTCATTCTGGGTTTTCTGAGGAACCTCCATAATGATTTTCATAGTAGCTGTACTAGCTTGCATTTTCACCATTGATGTAGAAGGGTGCCTTTTCCCCAGCAGCCTCACCAACATTTATTTGATTTCTTCATGCTATCCATCCTTGCAGGTAGAAGAGTATATCTCAGTTTTTTTTTTTAAGCTTGCACTTCTTTAAAGGCCAGAGATGCCAAACATTTTTTCATGTAGTGTATTTAATAGCCATTTGAGTGTCTGAGAAGCATCTATTCATTTTAGCTGCCCATTTTTTGAATAGGTCTTTTATTATTTAAAGATCTAATTCCTTATGTATTTTAGATGTTAGATTCCTTATGTATTTTAGAGCTGGTCCCATCATCACTGAGATGGGCTCACAGCCCACACTGCGCCAGTCAGAATACTCTACACTTCTGGGCTTAGAAATTGCTTCAGGGGTTGTAACCATTCCAAGGCCAATTAGACACCTCCAGAGAGAAAAGTGGTGTTCCAAAAATTAATTTGTTTGCTTATTTATGTAGTATTAAAGATCAAACCCTGGGCATTCTCTCATTGAGCCTCACCCTTTGCCTTTCTTACTTATTTTGAGAGAGGGATTCACTAATTTGCCCAGGGTGGCCTTCAACTTGCAATCCTCCTGCTCCACCCTCTCAAGGAGCTCAGATTTCAGGCACGTACCATCAAGTCCTCTATTTTCTTTTATTTTTTAACTGTAGGAGTGATTGTCAAAGATGGTCCCTTTGAAATGAAGTGTAAAACTGAAAAGATACGAAGCCAGGCCCACTGATAGCCATGTTGTCCACTTTATAGTCTACCAACATGATCAAGGCAAGAAAATTTAAAGCCAATAAATATCCTTTTTAAACTTAATCTATTTTCTGTTAGGGTTCTGTCATATGTAGCAGGAAGAATCCTGACTAAAACGTCTATAAATACTTTTAATTGTACATATAAATCAAGATATTTGGAAACCTCCATCTCGGCACTTAGGACTCTGAGGAATATTTATTTTCAGGGAAATTAATAAGTAGGTATAGTTCTCATTGTTTACATCCATTTAAAAAAATAATACCTGAACCAGGTGTGGTGAGGCCTGTCTGTAATCCCAGCCTTCAAGAAGCTGAGACAGGAGGACTGCTGCTGGTTCAAGGTCAGCCTGGGCCACATAGTGAGTTCAAGACCAGTCTGAACTGCATAGCAAGAGCCTATCTCAAAATAAAATAAAATAAAATAGATATCCTAATCTATCTTTTAAAGGATTGTATTAAAGGATTTATATTCTTAAAAATTATTTTTAAATATACAAAAGTTAAATATACATATTATTGAAGTATTCATTATAAAGTAAAAGCAAGTCATTATAAAGGACACATGCAACCAAACCCCAGACTAAGAAAGAGAATATATGTCAATATCTCTGAAGGTCCCTATGCCCTTTTTCAGTTATGATCCCTCAGTTTCTCCATAGAAAAATCACTATCCTGACTTCAACAGAAAGAACTTCATTAGTGTACTTTATAATTTTTCCATCTAAGTAATACCCTAAAAACAATTTAATTTTGCCTGTTATTGAATCTTATACAGAATGAACTCATACCAAGTGTAATCTTATACTTTTCTTTTTAACTCATTATGAACCCCTAGCCAACCTTATCAAAAAAAGGAAAGAAAAAATTCAAATTCATGCAATGAGGAATGAAAAGGGTGAAATCACTGCAGGTCCTGTGAAAATTCAGAAGATCGTGAATACCTACTTCAACAATTTTTTCTCACATAGGATGGAAAACACAGAAGAAATGGACAGATTTCTAGAAATGTATAAATTACCAAAGCTGAATGAAGATATAAAAATTCTGAATAACTAAGTCTTATGATGTATGTTTCACTCACAGCTACCTATGACGTGTAGAACATTTACTTTATTGCCTTATAGTGTTCTGTTATACAAATACAATGCCACGTATTCATTTTAATGTTTCACTATAGATCTAATACTGGAATTCCAGTCGTGGACATTTGAGTTGTTTCAATGTTTTGACTATTATAGTCATTGATCCTACAACAATTCCAGTCCATGTATTTTGGTGTAGACATGAAGGTATTTCACTAAGGTATTGAAGTAAATCTAGAAGTGGAATTGCTAAGTATGAATATCTTCGTCAGAAAAAGCCAAACTGAATTCCATATGAGTTGTGCCTAATGATAGTGCCTTTTCTAATTTAACGGTTTTAAATATTCTACATTATTCAAACATAATCTTTTCTGTAGCTAGAAAGCTTCTACACAAGCCAATATTAGCATGTGCATAATAACCTTAAAAATAAGCATGATTTTCTGAATATCTAAAACTAGTATTTGTTCACCTTAAAAAAATTAAAACCATTTGACAATAAATACAGTAGAGCAATACACTAAAGATTTTATGTCATTTTTATAATAAATGACATTTATAATGATGTACTATTCTTCAAGTTAAGCAAAACCAAATGTTGAAATGAAGACATTAAAGATTATTGTTACATATTTAATATCAAAAGCAGTTAGAAATTCTAATAGTTGTAAGCAATCTGTGCTATGTTATTCTCTAACTATAAATGATAAATTTCTAAAAAGTTCATAAATGGATATAGCATCATATACTGTGGTAAACATTTAATTCTTTGAGGGCTTACACTATCATATTACAAAGTTGCAGTGTCAAGCATCTGGGACTTTTCCAGGCTCAAGGAGAACTAATTAGTTTGTACAACTACTGCATACACTTTCAGTTTTGGTCTTTCTCTCCTCTTAGGCAATGAGTGTGACATACAAATGACCAGGCCGAGGCAAGGACGGCATCCCAAGGAGAAGCAAGTTCTGACAGTGATGAATATGGGTTCTCCAAAGGGTGTCTGGGAGGAAAAAGCAATAGCTTATGTAACAGACAAAAAATTAGCCAGCAAGACCCTAATAATGCATCGCCTTGGAACAACAGATAGTGTAGTTGATTAATTGTTTGAGATAGTCTGTTTTCTTCTTGCTGTTTAAACAATGGAAGCAAAAATAAGGAGAAAAAGCCTTTCAGTTAAGTTCTCGTTCAAATTGTATGATGAAGGGGTTGGGCAGTTAATGGAGTATGCTGATTAACAGAACTGTCACACAATGCAATTAAAAGACTATGCTTTTCATTAACACTATGCTGAATATCAGATGTTAACCTTTCCATAAGGATTCTAAAGTACCTCTATATTTCAAATTATTTTTATAAACCATGACAACAATTGAGTAATTTTATTAATGTAGAAAGTAAGAGGATAGACTAAATTTTTTGTCTGTCTTGTGACTTATTTTGGGAGCTATTTTCTGAGATACGTTGACAAAGGCTAAGTTGTCATGTGGCCCTTATTATGGTACAGTCGACAATGCAGAAAAACAAATCTAGGTTATTTGAGTTTTCTAGTTATTTGACTCACTCTTTCTCTTATCAGGTCTAGGTATAGGATGTGTTTACAAGTATAATTACAAACTCAAAATCTACAAATTCATTATAATGTGTTAAATGGGCATATAGGTGAAGCCAGGCATGGTGACGTCCCCCTGCAATACCAGCACTCAGGAGGCTGATGCAGGAGGTTCACAAGTTTGATGCCAGCCTGGCCCATACAGTGAGTTTAAGGCCAGCTTGGACTATACAGTGAGGGAGGGAAGGGGAGGGGAGGGGAGGGGAGGGAAGGGAAGGGAAGGCCAAATATGGGAAAATACAGCTACTCAAAGATTATTTAGTTCAGTGCAAAGCTACACCACCAGGCTCTCATTAAAGTGATTACAAGTTTCTTTTAGAAGACAGACTGCTCTGCACTTGATGACCATGTCCATGATGCTGCCTACCCTGTCCAGTTCTTCTGAGATCAGGACCTTATGTTCAGATGCTGGGTGGGTGTAGGGGCAGAACAAATGCCCCTGATGATCAGTAACTGTAAAGAGTTTTATCATCACAGGAAATCCCAAGAAAATGTGGTGTGGAAACATCAAGGAAAGAAGTATATGAGAGAGAAGACAGAGATAATCGCTAATAGATGATCATGCCAAAAAAGGCAAAAAAATCAACCCCAAAGTGACATGAAGTGAATATCACAAAGGAAACCCTGTGTTTCACTATTAATTAAATCAGGTTATCAGAATTAGGAAATCAATCTACAGTAAATGTTTTTGCTTTTCATAATGCCAAACTCAAAGGAAATGCTTCAGTTTAAAACTCACTAAGGCTTCTGTGTTGCATCTGACACTATACAGTGCTTTCTCCGTAGTAAAAATCTGAATTTCCTCGCAGGTTCTACTTCCTCATCAGCCATGTAAATGTCTGGTGTTCAGGGGCTTTCCCCACTGTGCTTAGTCTATTTATTCTTCTATTCTTGGGATCTCAGCTTTGATTTCTCCCCCTGCATCAGTCTTCACTATTGTTTCTGGATGCTCTTCTCAGATGTCAACATTTTCCAAACTAAAAGAATTCAAAGCAAAATTCATCACCAGCTCCTGAACTTGTTCCTCCAGTCAAACTCAACAGATGTATTTTCTGTCTCGGCTCAAAATAGCACAGTCATCCAGTCACCAAAGACAGAAAACTAGACATGTCACCTTTGACCTTCCCCTTGCCAATCCATCTACAAAAATGTATCAGTTTTGTCTCCCGAATGTTTCTTAATTTTGCTTATTTTCTCTGGGTCTCAATCCCTCCCAGTTAGACTGACCTTCTCTAACTGACCTCTGTACTGCTGTACAGACTCAGGGTCTTCACACTCTAGCGCCTGCCTGTCTCGCCGTTCCCATCTCGCCCCACTTCCTGTGTAATCCCTTAGTGATGGCACCTCCACACCGTCCCCGTGCAGCTGCTGCCCCTTCGTTTCCACATTTGCTCCCGCTCCTCTTGTCTCATATTTTCTCCTCTCTCTGTTTCTGCTTTTGCCTTCTCAACCTCAATTATCTCTGTCTTGGCTACTCAGCCAACTCTCCCAGAAAGGTACTTTTTCCTGGACAGCGTGGAAGAGCTGGGTTGGGGACACTGCTCTCCGTTTTCTTGCGCCACGTTTCCTTGACTCAGCACACTGTGAGTTTGCTAGTGACCATGTAGTATTTTTGTCATCCCAAGAGTCAGTAACAACACAGAAAAGAGAATAAAATAAATTTATACCTGCATTATCTGTACCCCATCCTGGAGTATAAGTTGTTTGAGAAGATAGATTATAAATGATCTACGTTGTAATCCTACTTCCTACCCCAGTACCTAGTAACTGATGCTCAATAAATGTCCTGTTAATGACTGAAAGACAGGCGCTATATAAAAATAAACCACAGAAAAGAAGAAAGATTTACTTGCCATAGTAGAGTAGTTCGTAGTAGTCCAAGGTATTTGGGCAGTTACTCTGACTTCTTTGTTCTAGAGGGTGCCAGTTTTTTAAAAATTTCAAATAAGCAATTTATTTGCTTCTAGCAGACAAAATTAAGTTTCTAAAAACTGTCCTGTTCTTAGCATTAGATCTCTTTATCATCCAAGGTACCTTTTTAAAAAGATTTGCATGCCATGTGTAATCTTCATCAAGTAAATGAGAAATCAGAAGGAAATAAAAACAAAGCAAGTAGAAAAAAAGAACTTGGTAGCACTGTGCTATTTATCAATGGAAAATTACTTACATGCAACAGCAATACTGCAGCAAGAAAAGACTGCCCCTGACAGTACCCAATGTCTTCGTCAAACACAGAGTAGGCCTAGAGAAAAGACGAAGAAAAAGAAATTCATAAATGTTCACAGCTTTTAACCAAAGTATCAGCTCACATCAGGTTCCTGCTTGTGTCTGTTGCAGGGATGCCCACAACAATTCCACTGATTTTTCAGCTTAAATTTGTGTAACACTGGAACAGAAGGATCCCCCAAGAGACTGTGTGTTTCCTAAAGCAGTCCTAGATTTTCCAGTGTCCAAGTTCATCATCAGAACCTAAAAGTAAAGACATGCTCAGAGCCTGCAATTAATTTTAAAAGCTGTACTATCAGAGGTCAGGTGTATGAGACCATGCAAGGGAAAGGGCCATGAGGAAAGGGTGGGAAAGAGTTCAAGGCTTCTAAGATTGTTATGAAAATTCCAAGACCTCCCTTTGAAAGTGTTGTGCAGCTGCACTATTCACAGAGCCAAAGAACTTTATGGTGTAAGTAGCACAAATGTAGAAACAAGTGTCAGTCTTGATGCTACATTCATTTTGCTCAGTGTTCGCAGGAGCCATCTACAACCTTTAAAGCACTCTTCCATTTTCCACAAGGTGGAAGAAAAACGGCTCCTCTAACCTACAACTGCCGGAACAAGATAGAAGCATTTAGTCCAGGCTGGGCTTTCTGCAGGATGGCTCACAATGCCACAGGCCCATCTGCATCTGCTGCTGCAGGCGCTCCGGCTATTCCACACTGCTTGCAGGCTGGGTGGGAGACAGCCAAATCCTGCCCACTCCCAGGAAATACAGCCCTCCTCGGGAAGTGACCATCATGCCATGCCACTTGACACTCACCTCTCTGTCTCCAGAGGAAAGGAAATAAGGTTGTATGTGTAACACACACTAACTAGTACTTCAGTCATCTGGATTTGTAATTTTAAGATACTTTTTACTAGTTTTTAGGTAACTGAATCAGCACATGGAGTGTGGTGACTACAGAGTAATGAATGGAATCTAAAATTAGAAAAAAACAATTTAGGGGCAGCCACATTTATTCTTAAAAGACAATCACACCAAGAGTGCTGTTTGAATCATGGACATATATAATATCCCATATATCCCACCTAATGTAGTGTGTTTTATTTTAGTGAGGAATTTCTATTTAATTTGCTTATTACAATGCATTGTGATTTTTCAAGCATAAAAACTATTTCTGTCCAGGGAAATGGTTATCAAAGGTTACTAGGAAGGGTTACAAAGAACAGTATGTGCGGTATTTCTCTTCTATCACAATAGAGTGCACGATTTGGGACTCTCCATTGTCTTGGAGTGGGTGTACTAGGGCTTTTTTTTTTTTTGAATTCTTGATTTGTTCAAAAACTTTCTCAAAAACTGACTTATAATCAATGAAACTTTGTATTTTAATGGAATAATTCCTTGAGTAGGGACACTGTATAATCCTGCTGTTCCAGGATATTTTATTTTAACACAGTCTTACTCTGTAATTCAAGCTGGCTTTCAACTTACTATGTAGCATCACAGTCGCAGACTTCAAGTTGTTCTATAAAGCTACAGTGATAAAAACAGCATGATTTGACAAAAAAAGGAGAAAGAGGAGGAAGAGGAAGAAGATGGAGAGAAGAAGGAGAGGGGGAGGCAGAGAGAGAAGAAGGAAAAAAGAAAAGAAGAAACATAAAAAGGTATTATCTTTGACATATCACCATGCAGTAAACTAAAATCAAAATGGATCACAGATATAAATATTAAAATAGAAACAATCTCGGAGACTTCCAGGAAGATGGCGACCGGGTAGGCAGCAGAGAGAGAACCTCCCAGAGGATTACCACCCAAACAATGAAATATAGCAATATGAAGACAGAAATAAGGACTTCCGGGAAGAAGACGACCAGCCGAGAGAGCGAGTGCGGAGGGAAGAACGGCTTCAGCTCCTGAACCCGACAGAGAACGTGCTACTGGGACAAACTGCGCCAA
>PVLD010023917.1:0-26496 GCA_004027595.1 Dinomys branickii | reverse complement strand
GAGAATGTCCCTTAAGCTGTCTGCTGAGATTTCCGCTTCTACTCCCTACCCCAAGACCTGGCCGGGGCGAATAAACAGCTCGCGACCCCAGGATTCTTGCAGATAGGCCACTCAGGTGTTCCTCCCTGGGTGGAGCTCCTTCCCCCCTCACAAAACCTGTTGGGGCGCCTAAGTAGGTCTTCCCACCCGGGAGATCCCGAAGTCCTTGAAGCTGCTTTGATGTCTCTCGCTGGGCCGAGCTTCTTCCCGATTCAGGAAAAACCAGTTAGAGCGCGCACTTAACTCACCCTGTGATCATGCAGACAGGAGTGCCGTTCAGATGTTTTTCCCTGGATGGAGATTTTCCCCGACTCAGAAATCCCGCGGGCCGGTCGCTGTTGCTCCAGTTCGCGCAGCGCTGGCTGCCGGGGTGGGGTTTTGAGTGGGATCCGGAGTGCTGCCCGGTTTGGCGCAGTTTGTTCCAGTAGCGCGTTCTCTGTCGGGTTCAGGAGCTGAAGCCGTTCTTCCCTCCACACTCGCTCTCTCGGCTGGTCGTCTTCTTCCCGGAAGTCCTTATTTCTGTCTTCATATTGCTATATTTCATTGTTTGGGTGGTAATCCTCTGGGAGGTTCTCTCTCTGCTGCCCACCCGGTCGCCATCTTCCCGGAAGTCTGTCCCAGAGTTTTAACAAGTTGTACCGTCATTGTCATTAGCTTCCAGAAATTTTTAAATTTCTTCTGTTTCCCATTGGTTGTTTAGGAGTATGCTGTTAATTTTCCAGGAGGTCTGGCCTTGTCTGAGATTTCTTCTGTTGTTGATTTCTATTTCATTACACAGTGGTCTGATAGTATGCATGGGGCCATTTGTATCCTTTTATATTTCCTTAAGCAGGCTTTGTGGACTAGTATGTGATCTATTTTGGAAAAAGTACCATGTGCTGCTGAAAAGAATGTATACTCTTTGTAGAGGAGAGGAGTACTCTATATATCCATTAAGTCCATGTGTTCAAGGGTGTGTATAAAAGTAGGAGGGATGCACAGGGACAAGGGAGAATTCTCTTACCCTCTATAAACTATACTAGGAGAAAAAATGCAAGAAGAGAAGCACATATACACAGACATGCTCATAAAAGGAAAAAAGGATAAAATAATGGAATACAAGTGAGGGGCAAATGTACCAAAGGAGGGAAAATCAAAGTGTCAAGAAAATAAAAACATTTAAAAAGGTAAAATAAAGACACGAAAAAATAATATAAATAAAGAATAGTAAAGGAAGGTTTTCTATTTTTGAACCTGTGGCTTTTTGTCCTGGGCCTAGGATTAAAGAGCAGAGCTGAGGCAGGACGTGTCTCTGTTCACACTGGAAGCCCAAGGTGGCAGTGTGCCCCCAGAATGGTGCTGGGTGTAGAGATCTGCTTACAATGGGACCACGGTGCCTTCCTGTCCTGTGCAGCTCTGACTGAGACTGGCCTCTCACCATGAGATCCGGGTCTGTGTTCAGAGGCCCTGCTTCTCAGTGAGACTCCCCCTAGTCTGCTCTGCAATGGCAGACAGTTTCCCATGACTGTCTTTTCCTTATCTACTCTGGGAACTTGGCAGCGTGAAGCAGCTGAGGGACTGTTCTGGGACCCAGGTTCAAACCCTCAGCCGTTCCTTACAATGGAGTCCCTGCCAGCTTCTGCTGCACATGGCTGTGGCCTTGCACGCTTGTACTGAGATCACTCACCGACTATTGTCTGTGGAAGGCACTTCAGAAGGAGTGTCTCATGTTTTCCCTGCTGGCCCCAACTGTAGAAGATGCTCTCAGCTCTGGTGCTGTTCTCTGGTTTTTAGCAAGAAAAGTTGTTAGCTGCAGTTTGCCTCCCAGCCGGTGGCTAGCTAGCTGCTGTTGGCAGAGCTGTGCGGTCTCTCCTCTGTGGTGTGATCTGTTTCTTCTGTATCGCTTAATCCTATTCTTCCCCTCTGTCAGTTCCCTCATGGTTTCCATGTACCCTCCTCTCACTTTGACTCCCCTCCAAGCTCTTATTTTGCAGACTTGAGACACTTTACTCTGGAGAAACTAAGTTGCTGGCACTCACTGCTCCACTATTTCGGGACCTCCCTCTAGTCCGTGAATTTTTAATGTTAATGCAGGGATATAAAGCATTGATGCAAATTAAAATGTTTCAGCAAACAAGCCTCAGAAATTCAACCTTATAGCAGTTGTAAACGAGCCTGTTAACTTTTTCCAGACAACACTAGCATTTGGATTTTTCTAAAGCAGTAAATTTCTTATTGATGGCAAAAAAATATACCCAAGATAAATAACTTACAAGAGGAAAAGTTTTATGTAGTTCACGGTGTAAGAGGGTTCAGTGCACAGTGGCCTTAACGCCTTGAGCCTGTGGCCAGGCAGAACATGGCAGGGAGCATGTGGCGGAGCGGAGCTGCTCACTTCATTGCATCTGGGAAGCAAAGACAGAGGAAGGGTTGGTGTCCCCAGATCCCATCGGAGGACACACCCCCAGTGACCTCACTTTGTCCTCCCAGGCCCCACTGTCTGAAGACTCTACAGGCGCCCAAAGAACCACAAGCTGGTGGCAAATTTTCAAAACAAGAGCCTTTGGGGGACATTAAAGATCCCAACCATCACACTGTACCAGGTGTACCACTTAGGGCTTTCTCAAAATCAGAAGATAATATTTAATAAGAGGTAGGATACCAGAAAGTAGCAGGGATAAAAGGGCTTTTCTTTCTTCCTACTCCAATAATTTGTTTTTCTGATATAGTCATAAGTGCTGGTGTTTTCTGCTGAATTTAGGCTTATAGTTCATAATTTTGTAAAGTGAAATAGTATAGCAATGGACTGTAAAGGGGAAATTGTTTTTGCTGTTGACTTGGTAAAAGCAATAACTGATATACAAAGAGTCCTTGGGTAAATACTTTCAGAGTTGAATACAAGGGCCCTTGCTGTCACTGGTGGTTTGGACTGGAATATACATAAGCACATGAGACTCCCTTTCCCTTAGGGAGCTTAGGGGCTCTGCTCACAGACTCTGCACTCTGTAGCACCTCTCTCTTCCCCTTAAATTAGGTTTATAATTTATCTAGGAAGAGCTTTGTTAGGTTAGACTTTTCAGACCATGTGGCTTCTGAAAATACAGTTTAGTGAGCTATGTAGTTGATAGCCAGTCCTGGAACATATTTCCTAAGGCACCAGCAGCATGGCTAGATGGTGGTTGGGAGAATATCTACCAGAATTGAAGGGCCAGGGAATTGTACAATATAATTTGGGGGAGAACGTAAGCGGCAGACAGTGTGAAGGGGGCAAAGTCCTGAGGTAGGACCATAAAGAGAAAAATTGTAAAAGCTTGATTGTGAGTAACTTCTGTGAGGACTCTGCAAGATGAGCAAAGAATTTTAAATTGGTAAATGAGTTATGTCTTGCAATACAATACGAGTGGTATGTGAAGCCGAATATCACATGATCACAACTGTGCCAATGGTTCTCTCCCTCTGTCTCTGTCTCTCTCTCTCTCTGTGGGACGGTGGGTGATGGTCTCCCAATAGCAAAAGGTTATGCAAGAGATCTCATCTGAAGAGGGGGAGAAAAAGGTGAAAAATCCTTCACTTCAAGTAAGATTACGGAGATACATAAAATGTGTGAAACAATGTAAAATTTTATAGAAAAGCTATAAACATGGGTGCACATATATCGCTGTGGTATGATGTTTGTAGTTCTGGAAAAATACCCAAAAGGGAAATAGCTGAGTTGAATGAGATCTCTAGTCCTAGTTTACTGAGGAATCTCCAGGCTGATTTCCACAGGGGTTGCACTAGTCTACACTCCCACCAACAGTGGAGAAGTGTTCCTTTTTCCCCACAACCCCTCCAGTGTTTGTTGTTGGTTGATTTCTTGATGATAGCCATTCTCTCTGGGATGATGGCTAAATTGTGGAAGGACCCCAAATACCCATCAGCTGAGGAATGGATAAAAGGATGTGGTATTTTTACATAATGGAATATTATTTGGCTCTAAAGAAAGATAAACTTGAGGCTTTCATAGGTAAATGGATGCACTTAAGAGTCCATACTCATAAGTAAAATAAATCAGACCCACATGTGTAAATACCATATTGTCTCACTAGTGTAGGAAGCTGAAAGAGTAAATAAAATCTGAATGGTACAATAGATATTGTGAAGGGGAAAGAAATTGTTCAAGGGGAAGGAACAACTGGGATGAGGGAAAAGAGAAAAAGAAAGAAGGGAAAAATAAGTATTATATATATATATATATATATACACACACACACACACACACACACACACACACACATAGGATAACTGAAAGAGTCATACTACCAACTTCTTTTGCTTTTTTTTTTTTGAAAGGAACAGTTAATGTTTAATTGTTTGATCAATCTTAAATGCCTATATTTGTTTAACTGAGTAACCAATTTGAAGATAACAATACAATAACTGTTGTTAATTTTGTATCACCTTGCCTGAAACTCTGTGTTGCTTCTATTGTTTGGGTGTTGTTTTGTTTATGTCTGTATGTTTGTTAATGTGCTTTCATTTTTTATCTTTAAAAATAAAAAAATGAAAAAATTTTGTAGAAAAGCACTATAAAAGGCTATAGCAGTGAGAGTAACGAATCTGTTTAATGACAGTGTCACATTTCCACAAAATCCTCAAAAGGAGGTAAAAGCAAGTGTCACTGATAGGTTTCATGTTAAAGTTGCACAAAAAGAAAAAGATTCCATTGAACCAATAGATAACAGTGATTTTGTTAGTGATAGTGAAGTCGTCCTACACAATAACCCTCTTCTCTCTTGTCTCCCTCACACTGGTCGCGAGGGTTTTCAAAGGTAAGTGCAGGTTAATTTGCTTATTTTTCTTTATATTTTGTATTTTCTTTACTACTTTATATTAGACAATTGTAATACATTTTATATTAATATTTTGGGGTTATGGAATGAATCATCTGAGTTTTGGGTTTTTTTAATGGGGAAATTTGCTGATATAGAAGTGCTTTGGATTACAAGCATATTTCCAACAAATTATGCTCACAAACCAAGATTTGACTGTATTTGCTACTACTTGCTTAGTTCCAAAACCAGCATGCACTGTGGTCTGGATGGGTCATCATTAGGACACTGCAAAGGAATGTAGAGGAGTAGATTCAGTTCTGGTTTAAAATAGTCTTCTCTCCCCTCTTTCTTCCATTATTTGGCCTGAAACTTTAAGCTAGCTCAGAATTTTTCTCTATTTTAGATGAAGGGATTTTAAGATAAGGATAAACTCAAGTTGAAAAGGAGGTGCAGTGTCAATACTGACTCAAGAAAGGAATTGAAACACCACATTAGACTCTGCACAGGAGTAATTAAAAATAATTTTTATTTTAACTTACATGATTGAGTGATGAATATAAATGCCACAAAATTAAAAGCACCCCCCAACCAAAATAAAATGCAGAAGTGAATACAAAAGATATGGAATTAATTACTCATGCAATATTCACAAAAATTTTAAAAATGCAAAAACCAAACCAAACAAAACCCTGTAACACCTGTGATTTGACTTTCTATAAAAAGAACCATTTCATCCACTTAACATAGACTATAGACTATGCACACTAACTATAGACTGTACAATGTACTTTTAAAATGAAGAATATATGCATATATATAATATTTATAAATATACAAATATATACATTGTAACTTCACAGTTGAAAGAACTATTTTGCCAGAAGCCTGGCAAACAACTTTCACTTTAAAATGAAATGAACCCATTTTTAAAAGTCTTGCTAAGATGGAAATATTTAAAATGACATCTAAATGATATTTTATACAAACATATCAAGAATGCAACTGATATTCCACAGTTTTAAATTACACTCACGCACATTGTTTTGATACCTTGGCATACCCCAGCTGCACACTCTTTAGAAGAAGAGAAGTTATTTAATGAGAGCAATTCTGCAAGGACTGGTAGCCTGGTTGAATGGACTTGCTCCTGAGATGCTAGAGCAATGTTGGGAGCCGCTGTTATAACCACCTGGAGCAGGCACCCGACCCAGTAGTGAAGGATTTCTCCAGGGGCAGTTTCCATTCCTAGGACGTCCTTCCTTTTCCTAACCTCACAGTCATTTTTATAGAACCAGGAACTACTTTTTGTTTGTTTGTTTATTTGAGACAGGGTTTCCCTATGTGGCCCAGGCTGGCCTTGAGCTTGCCATGATCCTCCGGCTTCAGCCTCTGGTGGGCTGGGGCTACAGATGTGCAGCACCATGGTGGGCAACAGACCACGTCTAATGTCCCACTATTCCTACCCGATGAGGACTCCTCCAAGTTTTAGGCTCTTCCAAAGCAGCCTCGAGAGCCCCAGGGAGCATCACAGCTTTCTGGATCCACAACTTTTGGTTTTGATTTGTCTTAGCAGCAAATTATCTAAAGGGAATAGTACCGTAAAAATGGCTGTTTTTAATTCTAAAAAAGCTTAAGATTTAAGGTTTTTGTTTGCTTTTAAGAGTATGAGTACAATCTTAAGATAGTTCTTAGTCATTTACCTTTTTACTATAATAGAAATGAGACTTTCTTTTTTATTTTTAATGAATTAGTTCTTAATTAATTATTTTTATTTTGGGTTTTGAAACAGGGTCTTGCTTTGTAGCTCAGGCTGGCCTTGAACTCACTTCAAACCTCCTGCCTTAACCTCATGAGTGCTGGGGTTACAGGCATGCACCACCATGCCTGGCAACTAATTAACTTTGAGACAGGGTCTCTCTGTGTAGTTCAGGCGGACCTCGAACTCACTGTGTAGCCCAGGCTGGCCTTGAACATGTGATCCTCCTGTTTCAGCCTCCCAAGTGCTGGGATTATAGGCATGCACTGCCACGCCTGGCTGATTTGGGAATTTCAGTGTAGAAAAGGGAAACAAACATACTAGCGGGCATTTAAAAAAGTAAAATGCAAAAGTTAGACTCTGACAACGGGTCATTTTACCAGGTTCTGTAGGCAAACTTTTATTTGAAGAAATTCTTGTTTTTGTGCTTTGTATTTAGAGTAAGATTAGGTAGCTAAAGGGTGACTCAACCCTGAGAACATGACAGAGAAACTGCAAGGCATGGATTTATTGAAATATCACACAACTATTTCAAGCTTATAGAAGGACTTCCAAAAAGTACAAAGATAGCTATTTTAAAGTTCCGTACATAATAAGATGGACTTTTTTCACTGAGTACTGTCAGACATAACCAACAATGTAATCTACTGAATATTACATAGCCCTATTCTATTGGTCAAAGAGAAAGCAGAAAGGTACTGGGGAACTGAACTGAGTGCTCCCGATAACATGTCACATTTCCAGACAACCTCAACAGGACTTTGCAAGTTCTGGATGCTTTCCAGAGAAATTGCAGCACCTTCTTGATGGAAAGGGTGAGATTCAGGACAGTAGTTCGGCAGAGTTAATTTGTAATTAAAAGGCTGTGGCTACTTCAGTTCCATGCCGACCTCCAACTTTAATATGGTCTCGAGGAAATTTATCTAACAGTTCGTAAGCCAGCCGTCCATCTTCTCCTAGACGCAGAACGTTAAACATGAACTTAACATTTTTATTCAGCACTCAAAATAAATTGACATTGGTGGTTTAGCCAGTGGGATTCTACTTTGTGTCCTCTCTCCCCCAACACTGGATTGCCATTGTCATTTGCCAAGTCTTTTGCTATGTCAAGGAAAAGCCATCTATTATTATGAATTATGTCATTGATTTCTAGGTATTGTTTAGAACAACTAAGAACTTCTGAGTCAATATCAGAGACCAAAGGAATGCCAAGGCATGCCATGAAGCAGCAGTCTGGTGGTGGTCTGACGTCAGTACTTTTACAAACTAGATTTAGTCTCTCATTGTGTGCCTTTTTGGTTTGCTTGTCTTTTCAGACAGGGTCTCACTATATAGTTCAGGTTGGCCTTGAACTCACTATATAGCCCAGCCAGCAATCTTCTTGCCTCAGCCTCCTCAGTGGTGGGATTACAGTTGTGTGCCACCCTACTTCGTGCCTGGATTGTGTGTTAAATACAGCAGGGACTTCAATGTGGCGACTCTAGAGTCAGTGAATTTAACTTCTATATAACTTTTTTTGTCTACAGTACATATCATTACACTTATATGATCATTTATCAAATTTAGAGTTGGAAGTTTTAGCTACAAAACTATTCTTTGCCTTGTACACATACGGTGAGATGCTATCTACCAGATAACACTTAGTTCAGTTTTGTCTGTAGCAACACCTTGAGCAGCTAGGATATATTTTCAAATGATATGCTATTTTGTTCTAATTTTACTATTTTAAAAAAACCTGATTAAGAAATGGGAAAGTGGTGGCTGGGACTGTAGCCCAGTGGAAGAGTGCATGCATAGCATGTGTGAGGCCTTGGATCCTACCCTAGGGCCCAAAACCAAAACAACACAAAACAAAAGGGAGGAAATAAAATATAGCAACAGAATTTGTAGGAGAAAAAAGGCACAGTTTCCTACATTTCATACAAATGAGACAAAGATGGAAACAATTAATTGCTTTCAATCAGAAGTTCATTGTAAAGGAAAAGAAAAGCAAAAAGATTCATAAAATGATGGAAATATATGGATGAGTAGTACTAGAAAAGGATTTTTCCTTTAAATCATGGATTTTAAATTAATTTAAAATATATTAGATACTCTTTGGAAACATGGACCTTTTAATAAGCCAAAAGCTTAATTTGAAATTTTTTTCACATTTAACTTTTCCAGGAAGAGAGATCTGCTGTATTTAAGAGTCTTGTACTGAACACTTCCATAAGCAAAAGCTTACTAATTATAAGAGATTTCTGTTGCCTCTACATGCTCGGGAAATTTTGAGGCAATTCTATATTTATTCTAGTACTGTCATTTTCAACTTTTTATTGCTTTATATTGGGACCCTTTATGTGAAACTGTGCAAAACTCTTGACACACAAAACAGGTTTAAAACAGGAACTTTCCCGTTGATGGCACAGGAGATGAAGAAGGGGCAGGGAGCCCGAGCTGGCCTGTCTGCATGCCTGCCCCTTGTCCACTCACACATGCCTGTGGAAAGCTCAGCTAACAAATGGTATTTGTTTTGATTTATTTCTTCATTTTTCTAACACAGGGTCTCACTGTGTAAGTCAAATTGGCCTTGAACTCGCTATGTAGGCCAAGCTGGCCTTGGACTTATAGCAATTCTCTTGCCCCAGTCTCCTGAGGGCTGAGAGGCCACCATGCCTGGATCACAAGTATTGTTTGAAGAATCACTGACACCAGGCGAACTCCTTGTTCATTCAGAGATAAAGTCCAGCTCAGGTGTTCAGTTCTTCCCTAGAGTCCCGTGAGTCTATGGACCTAGAGGGTTAAGATTTCACCTTGGTGCCTGACTGGATCTAGCTGTCCACTGGCAAGGTACACAGCCTCAGTGGCACAGTTTGGATCTTGAATGTCCCTGGAGGCTACGTGTGAAAGATTTGTCCCTATTCTGTGCTACTAGTGGAACATGGAACCTTTAGAAGGAGGGGCCTAGTGGGAAAAAGTTAGGTCCTTGGGGGTGTGACTTAAGAAGGGATAATGGAACATGAGTTTCTTCCTCTCTCTACTTCCCAGACATCACGAGGCAAGCAGTTTCCTCTGCATGTGCTTCTGCCATGATGTACTGTGCTGTCAGAGGCCAAGAGCAATAGCCAAGTGACAGTGGATTTAAATCTCTGAAACCATGAGCCAGAAATAAACCTTCCCTCATTTAAATGGTTACAGCTCATGTATTTTGTCATAGCGATGGAAAACTAACACACCCAACATGCCTTTGTGTGCTCCGTCATAAAATGTGTCTAATTGTGCTTTGTCCTGCATGGCACTCTTGGGAAAGACAGGATGAGCTTCCTTATATGGTTCCCTCAAAATAGAGTCTAATGCAGAACAGGTCCTAATGCAAGCTGAGCACTCACAACTTGAAATCCCAAAGCCGAAATACTCTAAAATCCAAAACCTTTTGAATACTGACAGGACTCCACAATGGAGGATTCCACACTTGACCTGTGATGAGTTGTAGTTAAATGTAAGTGAATGAAACAATTGCATAAAATTTTCTTTAAGTTTTGTGTAGAAGGTGTATATGAAACATAATGACTTTTATGTCTAGACCTGGGGCTATGGGGAGCAGCTGAGCCATGGCTAGCTGGAGATCGACCGCACATTCAGGGGTGGACCAAGGCCAGCCCCAGAACACAGGCTTCCAGAGGCAGACCCTGTAAACAAGCTGACCTCTAGCTCAGTGGCATAGCCACAGGTGTCTGGCCCTGGTGTTCCTGCCTGTTAACTACAGCATGGGTAGCTCTGATCATGTTTCCCTCTCAGCGTTCTCAGCAAACCCCTGAGACCTTGCACTTTCAGCCCCCTCACACGCTTCCCCCATTTTTACTGTGTATAAATAAAGACAAAGACTGTGCTGGGTTGTCGCTGCCTCTCCATCAGAGAGGTCAGGTCCCATCTGGCCCCAGCTTTCCTTTTATTGGTTTCCTAGTTTTTTCTTAATCTCCTGTCATCCCCTCAGGACCCTGCTAGCTGTGCGGGTCGTGGTATGGGACCATCCCTAAGCTATCTTATTATGTATATGCAAATATTCCAAGATCTGAAAAGATCTCAAGTAAGAAAACTTTTGGTCCCAAGTATGCAAATAAGGAATATTCAGTTTGTATTATTACCATGACGTAGCCAGGGCTCGTGACGTAGGCAGAGTTTTGGAGGTGAGAGTGCCTGGGTTTATGGCTCAAAGTTGTAGCCAGGATGCCCTGGTATACTGACGAAAACTGTTCCATCTAGTGTAGTGGCCGCCGCCAGAGGTGACTATTCTCATTTAAATAGTCACAGCTCAAAATAAAGTGAAATCAAACCTTTCCCCAGTGCTGGAGGTCAAACCCAGGGCATTGCACCTGCTAAGGTCAGTGTTCTACCCCTGAGCTGCACCTCCACGCCTGGCTATAGCCTCGCAGTTCTTCAGTCACAGTAGCTAGGCCGAACTGCTCAGTAACTGCGTGTGTTTACCAGCCGCTACAGTGGACAGTGAATTACAAACAGCCCTGTTGTCACAGGGGGATCTACTGCAAGCTCTCGGCTGAAATGTTGAAATAACCCCTCACCAGTTGGTAAATAGTTGCTGCTGAGTCCTCTGAGCAGCTGTGATGATTTCCAACCCTTTGGGACAGGGCGCTTTATCAACTCCCACTGAAAATACCGTTTTACTATGTTAACTGACTTATCTGTGTGGAAGAAAACCGCGCCAGCATTTGTGTGTAAGAAGACTCACAATGTTGACTTGAGGGGTTCTCAAGCTTCGTCACGTATTAGGGTCACCTGGAAAGCTTTTTCAAAGCTTCCACGCAGAGGTAAAGTTCAGACCAACACAAGCAGGCGCGGGAAAGTGCTGCCCCGGGGTGCACCATGCTGAGACCGCGCCCCAGTGGCGGGCTGAGCGCTGTGCAGAGTGAAGGCAGAGCAGGGCCAGTGACTGTTCTGGTGCTGGTGTTTTTGCCGCTTGGGGCGCCGAGCCCCTTCGGCTGTACTTTACAAATGATGACTTCTTTTTTTAACTTTCATTGTTATTTTAGAACACTAAGGAAAAAAGGAGTTTAAACTAGTAACACTGTGGGTACATTTAGAGAATTAAATAACTTCTATATCTAAAAAAAAGTCATAAGGAATACTTATTTTATCCTTTAAGCAAACATACGCCAGCTAAGCTTGCTGTGCAGCAAATGATGTATTCAATAGCAGAACAAAGTCTTATTAAACCCATAATTGTAAGAAAGAGGGCCTCACAATGAATGGGATTTCATGGTGGTTATAAATGCCATGAGCGTCTCCCTCATGTAATTAAGATACTACAGTTAACCTGGGAGGCCTTGTCCAGGTGACATTATGGGCTGGATTATGTTCGAAGACTTTCAGAGTATCATTTCTAGACGTTAAGAGTATCTGGGGATAGTAAATTTATTTACAACAAATAGTTATATATTTTTATGCAGAGTTAAGAAGGGCTTTTCCCACTCTTCTAAGTCCCCCCGAAAAGACTAAAAGTGTGAAACACACTAAGCATAAAACTTTAGACAGTGAAGGGGGAAAAAGAAAGAAAAAGCAAAGGAAAAATGTTATCTGGATATTGGAGATCAGAATAGGGTTTGTAGTTATTTTCCTTGCTGCCAGAGCCCAGGGGCCCATAGGCCGGTAGGGCAGTCCCGGGTTAGCCTGGGGGTCAGGGTGACTCTGAGGTGCATGAGGCGGGTAGCGAGCATTCCCAGATGCACCACCTGGTCCCTCAACTAATCCTGTCTTCTGAGGAGTCCCAACTCCGAGCTGGCAAAATCCAACCTGGATTTCTACTGCCGCTGTTTTATGGTTTGACTTCCATGGCCCTTTCATTTTTTATTTTTTTGAGACAGAGTTTTGCTATGTAGTCCAGGCTAGCCCTGAACTCGATTCTTCTGCCTCCATCTCCAAAGTGCTGTATGAGGGAACAGACTGATGAACCATGTGGAAAGGGTCCTGAGAGTGACCTTCGCTCTCAGTATCCAGCAAGAACAAGGGGTCTGGAGACAGACATCGAGTTTTTTCTCATCCTCGGATGAGCAGACAGCCCCCGGAAGCAAGCACTGCTAAAACAGGATGCATCAAACTTTTCTCTATGTTTTCCTTTGAGAATATCAGAAGTAAATTCACATGAAAAGCAGAACTCACCAAGAGACAAGAGGGTTTCTGAGGCCACAGTTCTCATCTCTTCAGTGTCGCACTGACACAAGGTCACCAGCATTTTAATACTCTCAGTTGCCTATGGGGGGAAAACAGTTTAAATACTATTCTGAGGTTCCTGAGACTTAGCATTTCGTTGTTGGTAGAAAGTTTTAAAACCCAACTTAGGTCACTTTGGGAGCCCCTTAAAGTATAGATTCCTCACTGCCACCCTGGATGCCCCACGCTGGGGTTTTCTGACACATGCTTGCAGGAGCTCTGATGTAGCTGGATTCCTCATTCCGCAGAGAACTCCAGGACAGAGGTGATTAGCCTGCTTTTCCAGATTGGAACCTACTTTTCCTAGTTCTTCCCACTCTATCCAATTGGCAAAACAAAACAAAACAAACCCTAATTTAAGAATTCCTGTACATATACTGAAACAGCCCATTGTACTCCATAAATATATAAAATATTTGTCAATTAAAAATACAACTTAAGAAAGAATTCCTATTTTTAGCTTATGTACTGCAATATAAGAGAACAGAAGTCAATGATGGGAATTCTTCTATTTGCATATTTTACAAACGTTTACTGAGTATTCTATGAGTCAGACAGTTCTCACGGCCTGAGAGGTGCTACAGTAAACCAGTGGTGGTCCTGGCTCAAAGAGTTTACAGTTCAGTGATCTGTAAACTCGGTTAATGAGGAATTATTGCCATGGGCAGTGGGCTGAGTCAGTGCCGGGGCAGAAGGGACCGGGAAGCAACCTTCTCCAGGAGCTGGGGCTGCAAGCTGGGTTAGAAAGAGGATCTTCTGTTCAGTAGCGAGGCTCCCATCTCTTAGGAGGAAAGGAGCAAGAGGGAATCTGTGCCCCTAGACCTGAGATACTCCAGGATTAGAAGAGGAGCCTTTGCTTTCACCTTTCCACTTCGTACCACACCTAAATCCATGAAAATGCAGAGCTCACTGTCTTCATCTGTATGAAGTCAGAATCACACACACCCAGCCCAGACAGCCACTGTGTATTGAAGCGTGCCCAGATCAAAAGTTATTACTGTGTGCTTTGTTTTTTGCCATTTGAAGGTAAGTTTTTGACCAAGTAACAAGGAAGGCAAAATTTCCCACAGTTGTTTTTCTTCACAGCTCATTAACTTTTTCTTTTGAGGCATTAATCCCTTTCTTCATGTCCCATCCACCTGTAGCTCCCACCAGCCCATCCAAGATTTTAGCCAGTTTGAAGGTGTGGGCTTCTCATTCTTTTCTCAGGGCTAATTAGTCTTGTTTATTTGTTTTTAAAGCTAGTTCAAATATTAAACGTCGCCCATTGAAAGATAAACTCTGGCTCGGAATTCTCAGCCCTTTCTTTTTCCATTTACATTTTAGCTCTTTCTCAGCTCACTGACTCGCCCACCGGCACAATTAAGATCGGTTCGTAACTAATAAAGAGCTTCATGGGAAAGGATCTGGGAATTTAGTGGTACAATGAATTGGGATACTGCTTTGCAAATTGGATTTTTCCTTGCTGTTTGTCATACACAATAAATAGTGGCAAAATGACCCTGTCATCTTTATTTGGGGATAAACTGCTTTTTCTAATACTAACCCAAAGGCAAACTGATTCCTCTGGACTATTGCAAAAACATTTTCTGCCGTTGTTGACTTCAGTCACATGCAATTGCTATTTAAGGGAAAAAAGTAAGGAGCCTACAATAATACATGGTCCAAAGGAGATGGTCAAAATACTGAGGCTTGGCTTTACCTGCAGGCTTCTCAGGGCCAGGCACGCTGCCTTCTGGAGCTCCAGGTTGGTTTCAGTTAGTGCTTTGCAGTAATAGATCAAGGCCTGAAAGAGAAGGAAGGGCACCATGGGATGGCTGGAATCACTGTCACTTAAGGTACGTGACATTTTTTCTCTTTGCAATAAGTGATGGCATATAGGGAGGCATTTTGTACTGCTTTATGAACACACACAAAAAAGCCAGGTGTGGTGGCTCACGCCTGTAATCCCAACACTTGGGAGGCTGAGGCAGGAGGATCACTGTGAGTTTGAGGCCAGCCTGGGCTACAAAGTGAGGTCAAGGCCAGCCTGAACTGCACAGCATGACCCTGTCTCAAAAAGACAAAAAAGAAAAAAAAGAATGCAAAATATCCATTAAAATTCATATTAATTATGTCTCTATGCAATAGAGACATATTTATGACCCCATATTCTATGAGATCCTGTACTCTGGGAATATGAAGTTACGAGGCTTTTTTTAAATGATTGGTTCTTTCCCTTTCTCAGTTTTCAAAATAATGAGTTCATCAGCAAACTCTAACACAAACTATTTCATTTTAAAAAATACTGTTTTTATATTGATTGATGCTTTTGAGACAGGTCCTTGCTATGTAGTTCATGCTGGTCTTGAATTTGCCTTGTAGTCCAAGCTGAGTTTGAACTTGGAATCCTTCTGTTCTCCTCCACTCAAGTGCTGGAATTAGAGGAGTGCACAACCACACCTGGATACGGTTTTTGTTTTTAATTGACAAATATTTGTATGGATTTACAAAGTGCAGCATAATATTACATGTATATAACAAGTAATGATTAAGAATCAGAGTAATTAGCATTTCTATCTCCTCAAGCCTTTAGCATGTCCATGTAGTAGGATCCTTTAGACTCTTCCTTTTTAATTACAGTATTTTGAAATATACCTAAGTTGTTATAGGCTAAAATTACCCTACTGTGCTATAGAATGCTAGGACCAATTAATTCTGCTAACCCAACTGTGTTTTGGTACCTCTCTATTTGCTTCCTCCTACTGAATTCAGCTTTTAAGTGGCCCTTTAGATCTAGTAGAAATTCTACAATCATTTTGAAAGAAGTGCAGAGAAGAACATATTAGGTGCTGCAAGAAAGCTACAGGACGGGGAGCAAATCAGCTAGAGGAGAGGCAGCTTTTGGAGCATCAGGGTAGGTTTCACAGTGTTTGAATTGGACTAGAAAGGATGGCTTGGGTTTCAGCTGCGGAGGGAGGGAGAAGAGGGCATTTGGGCAGCAATGAGGAAGGCAGGAGCAGGCAGGGAAGTCCGGCGAGAAGGTGGTGGTTTTGGTTTAAGGCTTGCTTAGTTTGCTATGTAGCGTATGGGTACAATCTTTTACAGTGCTGAGGGAGCAGCTCAGAGGTCGAGTGCTTGTTGGCACGTGAGAGGCCTTGGGTTCGATCCCCAGCACTGCAGGAAAACAGTTTTAAATAAAGGAACCTGTTTTTAATTTACCAAGCCAATTTCTTCTTAAATGATTTATAAGGTAGGTATTTACTATTAATTCAAATGGGTAAGAATCACTCTAAGCTATATATTTGAGTTCACAGGAAACTTTTAAAACTTTTAAAAACAATAATGACTTTTGAAGAGCGTTAGAGGTGGAAGGAGGGGACTAACTTTTCATTTTAGCAGGCTGTACTGTGCATGTTTTGCTATTTTCCCAAATCACTTTTACTTTAAAATGCAGAGCTCAGGTCGGATCACCATGTTCTAATATGTATCTGTTGGATGAGTAAGTGCTATCACCTTGTCATTTATACAATGGTATTTTTTAGATCTATCCCTTTGTTTTGGAGCATTAACTGTCGTTATTTATATGTACCTGTATTTTTAAGCCTCCCTCCCTGCCTTCCCTTCCCTCCCTTTCTGTTTTCCCTTCCCTCCTCTCTTTTCCTCTTCCCTCCCCTTCCCTTTTGTGGTAGCGGAGACTGAACCCAGGGCCTTAACTCAGAACTACACCCCCAGCAGGATACACATTCCTAATGTGCAAATTGATTGCCCAGAGTGACATTGGGCACATTACTCAACATCCTATGGCTTCATCTGCTAAGCTGCAGAACAGCTGCAATGCTGAGAGCTACTGAGATGTCTCTGTGAGCCTGTAACATGGTAAGAGAAGTAAGGGACTGAAGCAGTTCCCGGCACCAAGTAAGCCCTAGAGAAGACAGCCACAATATTGGACTCACTCTTACGTATATGCATTCATACATCTGAGTATTCATGCATTTGTTTATAGGAGAAAAATACCATGTGACCTCATTTATACTGAGGGTTTTAGGGGGTGTGGGAGGTTGCACATGCTAAGCACATGCTGTAACACCCCAGCCCTTCTGTAGAACTCTTTTATGGATACAAGCCTTGGTTTCTTTTAAAAACTTATTTAACTCCTTAGCATCTAGACTGATATTCTATGCTTTGTGAAGCCCCTTCAAGTCTGACGGGGCCAGAGTACTGATATGCCTGCTTGAATGTATAATCAGCCACTCAGCGGCATGCGTGGATGATGTGTCGCTCTGCTGCAGTCACTGATAGCTGGGGTTAGACACATCCTGTCTTCTCAGTTCTGAAGAGCAACTCCATTCTTTTCTAAAAATGGAGACATAAAGCCAGATACGGTGGTGACTGCCATCTGTAATCCCAGCACTCTGAAAGGTAGAGGCAGGAGGACCCCAAGTTCAAGTTTAGCCTGGGCACCTTAGTGAGGCGCTGTCTGGAAATAAAACGGGCTGGGGATGTAGCTCAGTGCAAAGAACCTGGGTTCAATCCCCAGTGCCACCACAAATAAATAAACAAACAAGCAAATTAATTAATTAATGTATAGCTCCCATACCATAATACTTATCCTCTAAAGTGCACAAGTCCATGGCTTCCAGCATATTCACAAACTATCACCACTCTTGGAGAATATTTTCATCTCCTCAAAAGGAAACCCTGCACCCACTGGCAGGCCTTCCCATGGACCCTCTTTCCTGCCCATGGCAACCACCCATCTGCTCTGTCTTAGGATTTGCCTATTCTGAACATTTGACAGAAATAGAGGTAAGAGTATGTATCAGGTCATTAGCCTTTTTATAGTTAAATACTATTCCATTACATGGCCAGACTACATTTTGTCTGTTCACTCACTAGTTGATGGACATCTAGATTGTTTCTACCTTTTGGCTAATAGGAATAATACTGACATGAACATTTGCACACAAGTTTTTGCAGAGACATTCTGTGGACAGAATAGGTGATTTACATCTCCTTCAGCTTTAATGCACCATCTTTTTAGACATCACAAGAATCTGCAGTTCAAGCACAGGGGATGCCTGTGAGCGCTCTTTAGCATTTGAAGTCATTCTAAAGACTGACTCGTCAAAATCCAGACCAGCTCAAGGTAATCAAGTGACCTTTCGTATCCTTGAGAAGGTCACCCATGAGCACTTGATAAGAGCTTGTTTAGCTTTTCTGGGATGTTGAAGTGAGGGTGTGCCGGTGTGTTTGAGGCCTCAAGAAGATAACCCATCCTAATAGCAGGTTGGCCCAAGGGGGTGAACTGTGTTGTCTGTTCCTATAAGTTCTGTTTTGTTTTCTTTTTTAGTGGAATTAACTCATAAGGCTGTTTTACGGCCAGCCATTCTCCGCCCTATCAAAAAGAGGAAAATTAAAGAAGTGTAAACACTGCAGTTAGCAGTGCATACACACGCCTGTGTGTGTAAAGCTGTCCATGAGCAGGACTGAGACCCTCTTGGTCCTAACAAGCATGGCTCTGGAGCGTGCCCTTATAAATAGCAATTATGGCACATCCTCATGTTGTATGTGTCTTTTATTTTTAGAGCACCAACTGCAGTTAGCCATGATAGAGCACTAATTCAAAAAAGGCTATGAAACAGAACAGTACAATCTTATTAAAAAATTACATAGGTCACCATATGTAGATAAAATGTGAAGAAATAGATAATGAGTTATTAACAGTTTTCTCTGGAAGATGGACTTACAGAGCACTTGGCTATATTTCTATTGCTTTAATCATTTTACAGAAAACATTTCTATTTGTGGTATTGGGGATCAAACCCAGAGGCTTCTATGACTGGCTGAACCCCCAGCCCTTCTTATTTTTTATTTTGAGGCATGGTAGCATTAGGTTGCACAGGCTGGATGCAGACTTGTGATCCTCTTTCTGCAGTGTCCTGAGCAGCTGGGGTTACGGGCATGTGCCACTGTGCTCCACAGGGAAGGGAAGCAAAAAGAGTCAAGATATATCACCGGCACCAAACACCCACCATGAATGCCAACATTTTATGTCACAGACACGAACTAAGAAACAATAATTAAGAATGAAAACGGGGGAGGGTGCTTAGAGACAGACAGAGGAGGGGGGAAGGTTAAGGGCATTAAAAAGGGATCAAGCTGTGGTGTGAACATGCACCTACTCCTCAAGATGAATGTGAACTTTATGTACTGAAAACATGCGCTCATAACATAAAAAATTGGGGGGAAGAAGATAACATCCTTCTGCTCCTCCTCACCATCGTTGCGTTTTTTTTGCTCTGCCAAGATCAAAACCAGGGCTTTGCACATGCTAGGCAAGCACTCTAACACTGAACTACACCACCAGCCCAGAAAACATTATTAATAAGGAGAAGACAGTTATTTTGTAAGAGAATGGAAGTTAAACTGCTAACAGCAAATGAAGAGTAAACACCCTTGTGGCTTGATGGCCATGAGTCAGCGCTCTACCTTTTCCCTGAAATGCTCGTCTTTGGAGGCTGTTGTCAGGAAAAGCCTCCCAGCCTCTCTGACTTCACTGTTGTCTCTGGTGAGCAGCAGAGCCAGGCTCCTGAGGACCTCTTGCTGGGCCGGCAGGTTGCCTGGAGAGAGGTCACTCAGGGTCTGCAGCAGCTTCTCATCTCTCCGTGACTGCAGAGTCTGAACCATGGAAACTAGAAGGTAAGATACAGTTGAGTGACATGATCATTAAAAACAAAAGTATTTGATGTCTATTTTTAGAACACAAGACCCAGGTATTTATGAAAACACTAGCCTATGATAAAGGTGGTATTTCAAATTACATCAAACATGTCAAATCAAAAACAAGGCAAAATACTCGAAAAATTATGCATACGTTTGACATCTAAAAGCCATCCACATGCAACTGAAAAAATGCATGACATTTTATAAGCAGGAGGAGGAGGGATCTGAATCTTTTCCTTTAAGTGTCCCAGTTTTCTCAATTTTCTATACTGACTTTTCCTTTCATAATGAAAGAAAAAAAACTTAAAAGCTGAAAGCTTTTTTCACCTGTCCTTCCCCACTGCTATTGGTAAATGACGTCTTCCCAGGGACCACGGAGTGGTAGAGGTGTAGAAACATAAACTGCTAAGCGTATACTTGGAGTAACAGACGTGTGCTCACAAAACTGATCTAGGCTGTGACAAATTTAGTGTCAAGAAACGAGAGCACCACAAAGTGAGACCCTGAGCTGGCGACCTCCGTCTCCTGCCTGGGAGGTCTCTTCACGCTCTTGTACTCAGCCTGCTGCCCGCTATCCTGGGGGATACCGACCGCGCCCCATGCTGTCCTCCCCCACAGGTGACTCCCTACATGCTTGACCATGTTGTAGCCAGGTTTAATGTTCTGGAAAGAGAAGGGCTGAGCCTGAGTCCGCTCCAGACAAGCTGCCACTGTCTGGTGCTCTGCCAAGCTCTGCTGGGCCCAGGAATACTCCTCATCCCTCTAGTCTCTCTCCCTGCACTGTCAGCGCTCCGAGGATTTATAGAGCACAAACCTGGGAACCAAAACCAGCCCTTTGCTGCCTGGCTCCCCCCGCAAGATGTTTGCATTCTGTACAGTGCTGCACTGCTCCCATTTGGGGTGCCACAGGAAATGAGGGCGAGGTCGTGTGGTTGCAGCCCTACTTGGGCTCCTTGTCTCCTTTCCCTGGATATGCAGCTTGTGTTGACTTTTCTGCCTTCTCTTACTTTCCCTTCCCATTGTGTCACCCCAGCCTTTTAAAGTCATTATCACTGAAAACTCCATCAAAAAAGGCAACATAAAATACTCTTGCCTGTGGGGTTGATCCCAGAAATGGCAAATACATTACCAAGGGAAAGAAACCAAAATAAACTCTTAAATCATTTACCAGCTTCTTCTTAATGGCATATCTCTGCTGGATGACTGTGAGGCTTCGTAAACTCAGGTTCCATTAACAAGAACTTTGTTAGTTAAAGGCTGAGAAGTCATTTAAAAGGCAAATCTCAGCTCAACTGTGAACCTGGGTCAGGGTTGTGGGGGTGTTATCGTCACTAAAAGTTGTGATTGAACAGATCAGAAACAACTCCAAACAGAGCCAGTACTGCAGTACGACAAAAAGAACATGGCCCACCTTGCCCGGCCAACTGGCTCAGGTAGCTTTCCAGGTCACTCACACCATGGCTAGTAAAGTAGCTGTGATATTGGAAAACGGTGACAATTTCTGAGGACAGGTTAGAGGAGAGTAGAGGCTCAGCCTGGTCCAGAATCTGAGACACCAGGGTTCGAAACACTACAAGAGAAAGATACAAAGCAGAAATATGGTCATTCAGTCATTCATCCATCCATTTCTACAAGACAGAGCAGTGCATGTGATATGAGTTCGTCTTTGGGGACAGCCAGATGACTTGAGTATGGAAACACAGCTGCCCATTGCCATTGAGGTAAAGATACAGAAAACAGTGCTCCCCTGGGTTTGCTGCACCCATTCCTTTCTAAGGCTACCTACCTACCCTTATCATACAGAGCTAAACCCCTGACTTCTACCCAGTTCTTCTTGAACTTCATATAAATTGACTTGACTTCTTTGTATCTGGTTCTCTTTGCCCAACAAAGTACCTGTGAAATTCATCAAAATTGTTGCTTGCAGCAATATATATATATATTTAAAAATGCTATATAATCCCCTATGGTATGGTTATACTATGACTGATCCATTCTCTTTTGTGAGTGTTTAAAATCCCCCGATTTTTATGTGTATTTAAGCTGAGACCCTCCTTACACATGTGCTTCTTGAGAATATAAGCACTTCTGTCTTATTTCTCTTCTCTTTTTTTACTTTTCTTTCTTCTTTCTTTCTTTCTTTCTTTCTTTCTGGTACTGGGAATCAAACTGAGGGCCTCACACTTGCCAGGGAGGCGCTTGTGCCACTGAGCCCTACAAGCACTTATTTCTCCTTATGTATTTAAGAGTTGAATTGCTGGATCACAGGGTTCAGTGGAAACTGCCAGTTTTTCCAGAGTGGTTATACCATTTGACAAGCCCATATTGGTGACATTTTAATGAAGAAAAATATACAGTTGAATCCTAGGTTTGATCAACTGTAGACCAAAACACTGGAAAAAACGTTGCATCTCTACTGAACACATAGGTGTCAATATTTCCTAAGCAATACAAGATAACAATTATTTGCATAGCATTGACACTGTATGAAGTATTATACATAATCCAGCATAATCAGGGGGATGTGTGGGGGATATATACAAACACCACACCACTTCACATAAAGACCAGGAGCACCTGCAGATTGGTTATCCATAGGGCATCCTGGACCCAACCTGCCACAGATACCAAGGGACAACTGTACATAGCAGTACAGACATGCGGCACTTTTAAAAAGCCACATATTCCGAATTCAGATATCTACAATGTTTTACTCTCTTATCTCTGAATCCCTGACCTTCTCTTTGGAAAGCACACCTTTCTTTTTCAGGCTGGCCTTTGTGTGCCCTGTACCCCCAGGCCGCAGAGCATGCAGTGTGAGAGGCACACCAAAGGACAGGAATTCTCTGCCCTCTGCTGTCCCATACCTGGCTCTGCCAGTCCCGGGTATTCTTTGTTGAGGGCTCTGGCAAAGCTGGCCTCCAGCTGCCTGATCACCCTGTCCGCTGAGCTGTGGTAGACACCAGCTGGGCTGCAGCACTCGGTCCAGAAGGACAGCAGGGACAGCTTTTTGTGGAACTCTGGAATGGCTGGAAAAGAGGAGCGGCCCGCACGCATGACATGTTATAGATGAAACTGGCACAGGGCAAGAGATATTGGAGCCTTCATAAGACTCCGTTAGGCTGGGCCTACTACAAACTTCCTCTGTGCTTGGTAGATGGTCAGAGGACACGGAAGTTATCGGGAGGAACTTATCGTGGAGGGAGGGAGCTGAAGAAAATGCAGTGGAAACAAGGCCGTTTGCTTCAGTGACACAAAAATATGGCATCTCCACCAGGGAAGATGAGCAAGCATCTCATCTGTAACTTTAGAGCAAATGCATAAGGTACGGGACAGGAGAGGCAAAGGCTGGCAGCCTTTCCCGAAGGGGTGGAATGTTGCCGTGGTGGCTGGAGATTTCACTTGCCAGATGGTTCTCAGATGGACATGAGAGGGCAGCACAGGACCAGGCAGGGTCTGGTCACCACCCCTCTCCTTGGTCCTGTGATAGAGGAAGGCCCGGGAGGGGAGAGGAGAAGACCCCGATCACTTGCAGGCTGGATGTCTGCCCCTTCTTACAACTGTTTTCCAAGGTCACCTGCCCTGAGCGGGAATGGTTGGAACAGGGAGAAGCCCACAGGGTGGGAGGACCTCAGGAAGTTTTGGATTTCATCAGCAATTACCAGGAGACCCTATTTCTATTTATACTCTAAAAAGGGGCAGAAAATCATGGAGCCAGACCACACAAAGGCAAAGGCATCTTCCCTATATCAGGGTCTGCCTCTAGAATGCTGAGAACCAGGGACTGTCCTGGAGGCCTCGAATCCATGTGGTTTCTACCCTCCCTACCTAGCAGGATTAGGAAGGACGGTTCACTTGACAATCAGCTGCTATGGGCGCATCTTAGCTGTCTCCACAGCCTGAGAGCAATCCTGATTCTGTGCCCCCAAGGGAACCTCACCAGCAGAAAATGTCTGTAAGACTCAGTCTGCTGGTGGATGCTGTTTCTGTTTATATACTAGCATCTGGCTTCTGGGGTTGGAGACCCTACAGGAAAAGCTGTGCATTTCTGGTTTGATGCAGAAGGCTGATGTGTGGCATTAATAAACCCAAAGCATGGAGGGTTGTCCTACTCTATGGCCCAAGAATGGTCTTCCACCTCCCTGTCAAGGCAGGGAGCAGGCACAGGCAGCAGAATGGGATGGTGTGTCCTCACCCATGCGGTGGCTGTCTGGCAGGAGCTTACCTTCCATGACAGAGCTGATGTTCCCTATGTTCTCGTCACTGACAGCTGCGAGTTTTTCCATCACTCGGGTCTGCCGGGAAAGCTTCTCTAAGAGATTTTTTGCCACAAAGGGGGTTTTGCTGGAGAAGACAATTTGCTGGTAAAACAAACAAAAACATCGTTTCAATGCTGTTGTTGTCAAGAGAACTAGTGTTACTTCCCTTGGCCCAGCAGCAGTGATGTAACATAGACTGAGCAATGCTTGTGCACCCGCCCAATAATGCTGCTCTCTCCCTGTGCCAGGAACAGCGCCTGAGGAGATCAGAATGGCGCTTGGTGCCTTGAAGGTTTTTCACGCCCGTGAAACTCTGGAATGCTGTAGGCAGGAGCCATGGAAGTCATGGTAAAGCAGCCTCTCCTCTCACCTACTGTAAATCTAAGCCTCCTCTTTGAAATCTAGAGGACGTGTTTAGGCTGTATCTTGGGGAATATGGAGAAAATTTGTTGTACAAGGCTAGTGATTTTTCACAACATGGTTTTATTTTGTTGTTTTCAAGCTGGAAGTTGAGAGCAGATTATATAATAATCACACCTGCAATCAAAGCTATCTCATTATTAGTGAGCTCTTCCTACATACCAGGCACTGGTCTAAGCCCCATAAATGTTATAAGCTCATGTCATTTCTCATAATAACCCACTGAAGGGGGTACTGTTGATATTCCTATTTTACTGATGAGGTAACTGAGGCACAGAGAGGATAAGTAACCCACCCAAGGTCACATTAAGTAGTACGTGGTTGTACTGTGTGTGGGTCAGAAGCATAAAGAAGCCAGAGAGAGGAAAGGACATAAATACATTGCTAATGAATGATTCTGCTCTTTGAGATGTCTCTCAGAGATGTGCCCAGGTCACCTAGGGGTGCAGATGCAGAATCCACATGATTTTGCCTAAAGCATTTGGACTCTAATATGACTGCACTTTCAAACTTAAAAATCTAGCAACTAATTATGTGCTAATGCTTGTCATGTAAGGAAGTACAGTAGAAATGTTCATTCCTTTAGAAATAATTGTAATAATTATGCTTCATAGCAAATGCTCATTTTTCTTTCTCTGCAATTATGTCACAAATGAAGAAGGAAATTCACTGATTCAGGACTGAGTGAAAGTAAGACATTTCTAATCCTCACTCCTCCAGTCTATGTCTTTACATCTATTTCTTTTATTTTCTAGAACTGATCTTTCTCACAAAAGCCTTGGATTGTTGCAATCCTGGCCCAGTGTTGGAGAGAAACATGATGCCAACTGTTGTGTATGGATTACTCTTGGGTGAAAACTTCACCCTTTTATGATAGAGAATTCTCTTATGTCTCACAAAATAGCTGCTGTACCTCTAAAAAGCAAACAGATTGCTTGCTCAGGAGATAATCAGAATCAGCAAAGATGAAGAGCTGCCAAAAACATGCTATTCAAATAGTTGGTAAATGGAGAACAGCTAAAAGCAAACAAAAACCCTTGTGTATTGTGTTCAGAAAAGAGAATTTCACCTTCTTCCATCATGCTTGTCAAGGTCATGGTCTGTAACCTCCACATGCAACAGAGTGTTGGCCAACCAACTGGCCAGAGTTAAAACTGCCAGCCAGTTTCCTACAGCACGTGTATTGTCTGAGGCCTCTGAAGGCTCTATTTGTGGTGGAAAAGCGTATTCCTCTACAGCTCATCACAAATGTGTTACTGAGGCAGCAACGCAGCACCACTGGGGACTTCTCAGCCTGCTTCTTGCCTTTCTGCTGACCCTATGATCTTCAGAACATAGTTCTTACACTATTTAGATTTCCCCAAACAATAATTAGTAGGTCCCCAACTTATGAACAAGGTTGGTTCTGGGAGAATGTCTGTAAATCACATTTGTTCATAAGCCTGACAAGGTGAGTCTTGCACACCTCTGACACCAATACACAATGTATACTGCTTTGTGCTTCCCAGCAGTCCCCTCCCATCACCACTGCTTTTCCTCTTGCTTCTGGACACCCCTGACTCTGACTGAGCACTGTCCTACTGTACACTATCACACTATGCAGTTAGCACGCAGCAGCACAACTGTGGCAATGTCCGGCAGGTGTGTAAGCTACTTCTGCAATTTGTTCACTTGTATAAATGTTCATAATCTGAGGTCCCTTCCTCTCCACAAAAGTTTGCAATTCAGATGTTTGTAAATCAGGGGCTTACTGTACATTTGCTTCCATATTCTTCTTCTTCTTCTTCTTTTTTTTTTTTTTACAGTTCTAGGGATTGACTTAGGGCCTTGCACTGAGCTACATTCCCAACCCCTTTTTATCTTTTATTTTGAGAGCTGTGAGTTTTGAGAGTCTGGCTAAGTGACTGAATTGCCCAGGCGGGTCTCACACTTGTGATCCTCCTGCTTCGGCCTCAAGGAGTTCTGGGATGACAGGTGTGCACCGTCACATCTGTGGCTCCACACACATCTAAGCAGGAACAAGATTGGGAGAAGACAAGTAACCTGGCCAGGGGAAGCATTTAAGTAGATGGTCTGTGTAAAAAATGTGCTGCACAGAAAGGCTGAAAGCCTTCTTGCAACAAAAGAGTTTCAAAATATTTGCTCCACTGCTGCAAAACCTGAAGGGGTAAACAGCTTGAAATAAGGAAAAATGTAGCTATGTGGTGTCTGGGATGACAGCTAATGGTAGAGGTGGTGATGCTGGTGGTGGTGATGGTGGTGATGGTGGTGGTGATGGTGATGGTGGTGATGGTGGTGGTGGTGATGGTGGTGGTGG
>PVLD010023916.1:0-26498 GCA_004027595.1 Dinomys branickii | reverse complement strand
ATAAGTGAAATAAATCAGCGATACATGTGCAGGCAACGTATTATATCACTGGTGTAAGAACCCGAGGGTGGGAATATAAACTAAGAGTCATGAAGGAAATCTGTTCAAAAACAGAGAACAGATGGGACGAAGGAAAGGAGAAAAGAAAAAGACAAAAATGTATGTATGTATATAGGAATATATATGAATATACATATGTTCAGGAGGGCTAACATGGTTCGACTATTGTATTATATCACTTAATGCTAAGCAATAATCGATGACAGGATATTAGATTAATAGTGTATATCTGTATGTGTTAGCCTGAACACACACTTCGAAGATATCAATATGTAAAGCAGCAACAAGCGGTGTTTTTTTCTGTTGTTGATGTTGTTGCTGTTGTTGATCATCAGCTCTTTTTGTTTTTATGTTTGTTTGTTTATTTGTGACAGTGCCTTGACAAATTGTCCAGACTGACCTTGAACTTGCAATTTTTCTGTCTCACCTTCATCACCATCTGGGATTACAACCACATACCATGTGTCCAGCTAACTATCTATGTTTGCACATTTTTCTCCTTATAATAAACTGACTACAATGCATATTCCTGAAAGAGAGAAAATGTGTCATTGATTCCGCTGTCCATGGGATCAGTTAGACACCTGGTAAAATACTCATCAAAAGGATCATTGTGGAAAAGCCTTTTAGATGTGGGGCAATGTTATGAATTTACAAATAATGCTCATATGTACTTGAGTAGGACTGGAAATTAATTATGTTGATTTTATTATGAAGGTAACAGTTTTTCTCTATTAAATTAAGTATGCAAATGTCATTCTAAACCAAGAACTGGACAGCTGAATTTTGTGGTTCTCCTTTTAGTAAATAAAAGAAAATTGGGAAAATTAGGAAATATAACTCTGTCATTTTATTTTTTTATTCAAATTTTAGACATATCAAAGTTATTTGGACTTATTATATTAGATTTCTATTATAATGTTGTTACAACAGGTCTTTATTAAAGAATAAAGTAATTATTGATCCAATTTGAATGCATGATGTTTTATATTCACTCGGAACTTAATTCACATTACAACTTAATTCACAGCTACAACTGATATTTTAAGAATGCCTTTTTTTTCTTTTTTTGGTACCGGGAATTGAACTCAGGACCTTATCTTTGCCAAGCAGGCACTTGAGCCACTGAGCTGTCTCCCCGGCACAAGAATGCCTTTTTGATGTATTTTCCTAATACTGTCAGTTCCCTCCATTGTCATTTGCCATTATTTTAAAATAATAATTATTTTTATAGGCTGTATCAATTCTGAAACCTGCCTATTAATCTATTTTCTATTAATGAACACTTTATTACTTGGAGTAAATATTTTATTTTTATCAAAGTTTGAAGTTCTTTTAATAAAAAGTTTTGGGTTCAAGACCAATAATAAAGAATGATAAGTCACAATCACAGGGAAAATTTTAATTCATGTGCTTTTTCAGAAATGTATCAATCGTGAATGTCTACTGTGTCATAGACAATATAGTGGCTTCCTAGATTTTAAGATATAATAATGAACCAAAAGGTCACATATTTTTCTTCCTTTTGTTTTTCTGGTACTAGAACTTCCACCTAAGGTTGTAACACTGGGCTATATTTACTACCACGTTTATTTTTACTTTTTTTAACAGGGCCTCACTAAACTGCAAATTGTTCAGGCTGGCCTTGAATTTGGGTCTTTCTGCCTCAGTTTCCCAGTGTTCTGGGATTACAGGCATGGGAGCCATATCCAGCTCCACAAATTGACCTTGATTTTATGGAGCATTTAATTATGTAGAGAAAACAGGCAAGAATTATTTTAAAAGGTGGATAAAATGCTTCTGAAACCAGCACTGTATTTTGAATTTTACTGGAATTAGATAAACAGTAAGAATTAGATAAATGATTTGATAACATGGATTAAGCTTGTAATGCACTCTATTTTGCAGTTTATACTTATTTGAAAAAGTTGTTGCATCCTAAAGAATGTCACAAAACCATCAACTGTTATAATTCTTTCTAAAAGACACTTTAGTTATATTAGAATCCAGTATTATCCAAGGAAGTTAATTTTCCAGTCAGAGAGGTGAAGCTGTTTAAATATCATTCTTATTTTATTCGGCTATACCAAACTTGACCCAGATACCAGGAGACAAGATAATTTTGGTTCAGCTAAATTGCCCCTACTCTAAATTTTATGATTCTAGGTTAGGTAAGATGAAGTGCTTGAAGAGATGACAAGGTCATATTCAGAGATGTCAGCAGTTTGATGTCTAGCAAAGACCGCTGGTAGAACTTTGATTGCCACCAGGTTTCTTTGTTTGTGACATCTGCTTCCGATGGCATGGAAAATGAAGACAGATGCAGGAATGAAGTTTAGGACAAATATTAGTTGTGACAATCAGTGTTTTTAAGGTTGGTGCATTTTTAAAAGTTTGGAGATGATCAAAGAAAATAAGCTTTCCAAAATACCTACAGTAATAAAACAAAACAACGCCAAAAATAGGTCCATTTATGTAAACACAATTTCAAATGAAAGGACATGACAAGTTAATGGAGTGTTGAAATTATTCAGATCTATAATTTCCCAGGGTCTCAGATGAAATAGTGTGGTGAATAAAAGCATGAACAAGAAGGTATATATTAGTTAACATGCAAACAATTACCTTTGCTTTCATTTTCTTTTTCCTTGAAAGGTAAGAGATACTAAAAGTTAACCCCAGGTAAATGTTTTCTGAGAAGACAAAAATTACTATTGAATGTTGAAGCTGTGCATAAATATACCTATTGTTGAAGTGTGTGCCATCGATTCAGAAAGCTGGGATAAACTCAAGCAAAGCTCTGTACAAGGCACCTGGGCATGATCATTCACACAGCAATGCTGTGACCATTTATTTATATTACCTAAGACTTGTCTGTTACCTTCCTCATCTGTAGAATAGATACCATGTGCTCTATAAGGTTTTCAAGGGAAGGGTTGTGATAATGCTTACAAAGTACTCACTGTGGTTTGAATGTTGCTGTCCCATAAATGTCCTGTGTTCAACTTCTACCCCCTAATGTAATGGGATTAGGAGGTGGTTACTATGGGAAGTAACTAAGTCTTGAATGGGGTTACTTTCCTTATAAAGAAGACTCAGTGCATGTTCTGTCTGCTTTTAGCCATGTGAAGAAAAACATGAGAACACAGACATCAATGAACAAAGAAGAATACTCTCACCAGACATGGAATCAGCTGAGACCCATTTCTTGGAATTCCTAAATTCCATACCTGTGAGAAATAAATGTTTGTTTTTTAGACACCCAGTGTATGGTAATTTATTACAGCACCACAAATAATACTTATTCCATGTAAGATATTATCAATGTATTGTTGGGATAAGATAGGGCTCAACACATGTGTATTGTAGAAGAAATAAATGCGCTACTGATTAGAAACAAAACAGGAAATGGTCAGTTGTATGATTGTAAACTGTCTTTCCAAATTCCAAAATGGGAAAATTTTGATAATTTAAACATGGTTCCTAATGGAATATTACAAAGTATAGACTTCACATTTAAGACTTGAGATATTAACAAACTATCATTTTATGATAATTAATAAAACTTAATTTTCTTCACTGCATCATAACTATATACACCTGTATTTTGAGCTGTATATAACAAAATGTGGACTTCTAAAACACACTGCCACTCAGACACTTCTCCTTAGTGGTTAAATACTTTGGAAGAGGCATTTTTCTGTTTCAGAAAAATATATGAAAAAAGTTTTGTACTCCGTATAGATGTGACACGTTATGGAATGTTTACATGTACATTCTTAACAATGCTCTATCTCCAAATATAAATTTCATTGCTGTAAGGACTTCATCAATTATAGCTTTCTTTACATCAATCTCCTATATTCCAATCTATCTGTCCAATTAGCATAGCAAATATTAATATACTCATTCACTCAATATGTTAGTGTTTTTGTCCTGCACAACACATCATCATTACAGTGCTTGAACATGCATATAAATATTAGAAAAAATATATCGTTAAAACGATGATACAAACTAGAATGCAATACGGACTTTAGGTGAGTGTTATGTTTTGTGTCTGCTTGTCCCCCCAAAGACTAATGCAGCTATGGGGTGGCTTTTAGACTTTATGACTGATCCAGGATCCAATGCTGGGATTATGGGTGTGAGAGCTATACCCGCCCTAGGGTGAATAGTTTGTATATGGAAGACAGAAAGAGGCTGCTGGCTGCCATTCCTGCTGCCACTCCTCCCTTCTTGTGCTTGTTGCTTTGCTGTGTACCACTGCCATGAACTGTTGCCCTCTGCCACGTTCCACTGTGCCTCAGAACCAGCCAAGTATGGACTGAAACCTCCACAAACTGTAAGCTAAATAAACCTTTTCTTCCTTCATTTTGGGCATCAGGTATTTTGTCTCGGCAACAAGGAAAAATAACCAAGACAGTGAGTAAATTCTTTCAGTGACCCAATATTTATTGAATAAGTACTGTGTGCCAGGCATTTTGGTTAATTAATTTTTTACAAAACACAGCTTTCACTCTTCAATTTCTTTCTACCCTTGTAAACTCAACAGTAATGCTATCATTTTACAGATGACAGGGAAAAAATAACATCAAAAAAGAACAGCAAAGTCAGTTGAGGTTAAGAGGTTTTAGTGTTTTCTTTCAAAATATGTTTGACCAGAAATACATAGTAGTAAATAATGACAGACTCCATTAGCAATACACATAGTTTCTTTTGTCCTTTCCTCAGGCTTCCTGTCAAACTCAGATTTTGTAAACTTTCAACTGGGCTACATTTAGTTAAGTCTGTGGCTCCAGTTCGAAATATCTCCCATGTTCGGTCCACTGGTCATATTACCTCTCTCTGTAGGTCCTTCAGAGAGTCCCTATTGTGAAGCCCTGAAGCCAAAGCTACTTTGCATGATAAGCGAAGCCCTCTTTGAGTTGCCTCCTGTTTTACCCCACTTCTCTGCTGTAATTTCTCTCCTGGAACCTGACACTCAGTCCTTACAATCCTCTTTCTAGTTCTGTGGTCCTAATTATGCACCATGATGCCTCTGAGCACATTTTCTCTCAGGTTGAATTTCTCATGTTTTTTGGCAAGATCCCCGTCAGGAACTGCCTTCTCAGATTCAGATGGTCGTGCTTGGGACGGTCCCCCACCACACTCCATACAGGCACAAACAACATCGGAACATTTTTCTACTGAACTGAGCCTTACAAAAAAGAAAACAACAACTTATATTTCACACAACACATTTCCATTCTCCTCTTTATTTAATTACTATTTTGGAGACTTTTTTGAGAAATAACTATTTCTCTAGAATTATTTCTGACAGGGTGCTTCTTGTAGGTCATCTTAATAGAAGCTATTTCTATTAAGAGAAGCATTCACTTTATGATAGATTAATAGTTAACTAGAAATTTAAGACCTCTATAACTACCAGCAGTGGACATTGACAAAACTGACTCTTTTTTTAAAAGTGCTCTTTTGAAAATCAGAGAACAAAATATTATATAAGTCAAAATATAACTTAAGGACTAATTGAAAAAAAGTAACAAGTGAAAGAAAGCACTGCTTCTAATGATTGCCTGAAGAAAAAATTTCCAGTGACAGCATCATAAAGAATTTTTTAAATGCTGCATTTCAGAAAACAGACAGAAGCGAAGATGATGTGCTTTGGAAAACTGTGTTAGATGACTCATAAAGTGGCTGTCTTGATGGCTAGACACTGATGTCTAGGGTTCACATGAAAGATTTAAGAAAATTGCTTCATAAAATATAAGTAAGAAAAAGCCTAACCCTATGTTTACATATTATTTGATAGAGTGTCATTTTAAGTGCATTCATGTAATAAATTGATTAGCTGTGTATTATAAGTACACTTCTTTCCATCTGAAATAGACAATATACTCTTGTTACTTTCTCTTATTTGGAAAATAGAGAATTGCTTAGTAGCCAACTATCTCATTTGTCCTGATATAGCCAATCCTTTTGAAATGTCTTCCTTTATTTCTTATGATCGTCATCTTTTCCTTTATTATGCCTCTAATTCCTTGATAAAGTATGAGCTAAATAAGGGGATAATAAATATTAATAAACAATGGCATAAAGCATCACTAAATCACTTTTTTTTAGCTATTTCATAGTGTTTGGCATGTAGGAAACATTTTGTACTTTTTCCTAGTGAAAATACATTCTTGAAATGACCAGGAAATGAACTTCATACAGTGACTGAGAGGAGGGTCTTGGACAAATACCACTGTATTTTTTATTACCTTTAGAAAAACAAAAAATAGGTAATTAATGTCCACATTTGAGTGGGACAAATTCCTTGGTTATGGAAATCTTCAAATTTAATGAGACTGACCTGAAATTTCTCACACTGCCTTTTAGTGCCTGACTTAAACATCAAATTTTATTCAGTGAACTATTTTTAGCTTAATAGATCCAGCATAAGTCCTCACTCCCTCTAGCAAATGCTGCTGTCCACTAAAACTTGATATCAAACTTGAAACTGAATGATTAGTCTTTACCAGGAACAGGCTCCACAGAGGCCTGATACAACCAGAAAGACTTTAGCTCTTAGAGAAACGGAATAAAAGGTTTTTTATGAAAAGACTTCATCAAAGCTTTCATTTTCTTCAAGCACTCCTTCTGTAGTTTAACCTGCCAGACAACTAAATTGCTGACACCAAAACACTGACCCAGCCCTATTCTCTCTCTTTAGAAATAGGATGCCTGATTAGACCCCACTATCCAATGTCAACTCTATTTAGACGTGTAACAGTCTATTTCCAGTCTATTTGATTCTGTGAGCCAAATAACTCCATAGTAAACTCTTTGTATGCTAGAGACAGTAAAAGACAGACCGTTGATGAATCACTATATTAAACTTTGATAGCTATTGAGGAAAATCTAATCATTGTTTCCTAAAAGTGTTTTATTCTTATAATACCCTAGTTTTTGTTCACGTATCCATGGTTCCATAGATTCTCTCTCCCTGTCTTTTAAACCAAGTTTTCTTTGAAGTTGAAAACTGTAAAGATGTTCCTTCCTTTGAATTTGTAATATCAAGCGTTTGTTCCTCATGATGTAATTGTGTAATACCAAACCATTTATCTTCCATTGTTTGACTGTTAGCTTCCACGTATATCTAATTACAAGAAGTTACAAGGATTGTAGTCATTTAATTACTATTCTTCCTACTGAGAAATTTGTCTAAATTATTCGTCATCTGAATCAGTGGAGGTTGTCAGATGTTTTGTAGTATACTGTTTCTTTTGTTTTTGTATTTGGCCTAAGCACCTGACTGAAAAAGGAAATAACTTCCGAATTTTACTTATTTTTAAGGTGATTGTATTACACAGCTGAGTTTCCTGCTCTGTTGGTGCTTCACTGTCTCCTCTTAGTCTTTCAAAATTAGTACTTTGTCTCTTCCTAGAATGGCCTTAATTTATTTTCCTTTTAATGAGGTCTCCACTCCACGATGGCACTCAGTGAAAATCTTGTTCTGAATTCCTGGTGTTTGCCTAAATTACCTCTCTTTAATTAAATTACTGTGTGGCCAACTGGCTCATGACTTACATTTCTAGTAGAGGTTTGGGAAAATATATTGCCATACATTTTTGCAGAAAATTATATATATAATTTCTCATGTCACAAACTATCCTTCTCTTTAGTAATATAATTTCATGTTTCTTCCCCAATATAGAACACATTGTTCTCTCTGGGAATCTATGGTCCCATGGAATAACTGCTCAGTTTAAATATAATATCTTGGGACTATATATAGTTTTCTTTGTAACTGTTGGGGTTTCTTCTGTACACAGATTCATAGACTAAAATTAAGTTTGCATAAAATGGTTAAATAAGGTCAAAATATATTCTCTTTTTATTTTTTATTTGTTGTATATTTTTATTTTAAAGAGATAAAAAACGATGAGATAACAACATAGCTAAAGACAAAGTAAAGCAAAGACAATAAAAATGATACAGCATTGCAAAACAGAATGATAAGAGTTAACAGTGGCTGTTATGTTACATATTGTTACCTTCAATGAAGTTACGCCGATTACCTGATGCAAGAATGCAAGATTGAAACAACCATTGAAGAAAAATGTTTGCAAAAAAGAAAAAATAATAGAAATGATACAGAGCTTCAGCTTCACTAGACAAGATGGTAGGAATTCACCAGTATTTGCTATATAGCATATTGTTGTCTTCAAATTAGTTGTTCAGACTAGCAGATATAAGCATGCAAAGCTGGTCAGAAAAAACAAGCATTAACTGTTCCTTTCAACAGCCCACTAGACATCAATAGTACAATTATCCCGGCTACCCTTCTGCATGCATTCATATATTTTCCCTGCCTTTCTTTCCTTTTCTGCTTTCCAGCATCGCAGTTGTTCCTTCCTTCGAATTCTTTCTCTTTCCTACTCTCTATTGTACATTCTGGGTTTTACTTACTCTTTCAGGTTCTTACACTAGGGAGACAATGTGATGTTCACACATGTGGGTCTAATGTGTTTCGTTTATGAGTATGGTCTCTAGTTGCATCCATTTACCTATAAAAGTCTCAAGTTTATCTTTTTCTATAGCTGAGTAATATACTCCATTGTACAAAAATACCACATCTTTTTTTATCCATTCCTCAGTTGATGGGCATTTGGGTTGTTTCCAAGATTTAGCTATAGCAAATTGTGCTGTTATAAACATGGGAGTACATATATCTCTGTGATATGATAATTCAGCTATTCTGAGAAAATACCCAGAAGAGGACTAGCTGGGCTGAGCAGGTCTTCTAATCCTAATTTTGTGAGTATTCACACTCATTTCCACAGTGGTTTCACCAGTCTACACCCCCCCCAGCAGTGCACAAGGGTTCCTTTGCCCTATTTTCAATATTTTACTTTTATAGGTAAATGTTTCAGTATGTAATGATTACATTCTATGTAGGGAGTTGGTACATGTAATAACAAATCTTAATTCTTTTCATGCCTTTCCCTTTCCTTAGCTACCGTCTCACCATAAGAAAGGACATTTTCCAAGATTTTTAAAATATAAAGAGTCTCTATTGTGCCACCTAAAATATGTCAGAAAAATACCATTACTGCCAAAATATATTCTTATAAAAATGATAAATATTTTACTTAGTATTTATTGGAGGTAGTACATGAACAATGGGGAACAGAAATTCTCTTGAATATTCATTTTATGGTAAATTCTTTTGTCCTAGTACTACTGTCAGATTATTCCACTGTAGGAAAGAAAATTGATAGTTTAAAATAGTGTTGATTTAGCCAGTTCATAGCTGGGTGGGCTCAGTTCTTACAAATTTCTTTGAATAATTGTCTTAAATAGTAGAAATAAAAGACTATAGTGGGAAGTTAGTATGAGTTTTTAAATCACCTCCATAATGTATACTTCAGGGAGACAAAAATTTAATGTTGAAGAGATAAACTGTACCATGTTGTCTCTAAATTAACTGATCATTTTAAAGGTAGAACTGTTTGCTGATTAATTGTTAAGTATGAATTCAGGCAACTCCTTTGATTTTTTGTAGATAGTACGTAGCTTTCTGCTTCATCTTCTCTTTGCTTATGCTGATTGAAGTTTTTGCTGTGAAATGAGATACACTTTATCCTGTGTGATACGATAATGACACAGCTGGAAGTGCTACTCCTTGTAGCCTGAAAGTCCTTTTACACCTCAAAAATTATATTTTTCATTGATAGCAAATAATTTACATTGACTAAATTTAGTTAGTTTTAACTATATTTAACCTAGTTTCTTAATCTTCAGAATTCTGTAGCTTTGAATTACTTTGATATATGAACTTATTTTACAAAGTTTTAGACTTTATAGTTTGATGAAAATGTGTCTTTTAACTTCACGGACTTTCAGTACATAATCGTATCAACTTCTTCAAAGTACTCTGAGATGCATCATTAGAAATTATTACTTGTACATGTGATATGATATAAAACTTAGCCGTGTTTTATTACACTTGTTGAGGACTGGCCTCTCCTCTCCTGAATTAATAAGCTCCGTTTGGTTTCACTGTGGAGTCCTGGGGGAAAACATTATGCATACGACAGTCATGTGTGTGACTCAGAGGAGCGGCCGCCGTTTTCCTTGCTGAACGCTAAAGATTTACAAGCTAATGTCAGAATGGAAAGTGGGGCTGCAAGTTACAGTTTAAGTGCGCAGAGGAGCACGCGCACTAACCTATATCCACACGGAAATGACACAATAATTGTCAGAAAATTAAAATGACATTTAAAAAAGCACTTTAGGGTGAAGTAAATATAGGTTGGAATGGACTGAGATTAGAAACGCAGTGGTAAGTGGAACCGAAGTCGCTTCAGGATATGTGACAATATTCAGAAACAGGGTTAATGGGGACAAAATATATGGACACAGAGAACATTTTCAAGGAATGAAAAATTGTTAGAATTAAACTTTAAAACCATTATAGAAATGCAACTGTGACACATGAACTTAAAAGTGTGAACATCATTTTAATCCTGAAAATAAAGCTCTGGTTTTTTGTTTGTTTGTTTGTTTTTGTTTTTGTTTGCAGTACCAGGGATCAAACTCAAGCCCTTTCACTTGCCAGGCAGGAGCTTATTCCACGGAGCTATACCCACAGCCCCTGGAAACGGTAAGAACCATTAAATTCAATGTATTTTATTTTAATAAAAGAATACGAAGTAAAGCCAGTATTAGAACTTCATTAAAAAGGTGTATGAGGTGTGAATACGAAATTTTTCTTCTTAATAGCTATTCAATCTTTAATAGTTATTTTGCAACAATTCAGGACCTGAGTTATAATAATCAATTAAAATCTTACCTAAATTGTACATAATCTTTAAAAAGAAAAATGGACTTTATACTTAGCTCACAGACAGAATTTTTCACCTAGAATGGATTTCATACAACCAAAAGAACGAACTTGAGTGTAAAATGAAAGCACTAACAGAAATATAAATAAACACAGAGGACAAACAATGCACTTATATAACATAAAATTAACTTTCATAAACCTGTTCATACCAAAAATGTCCAATATCTATTTGGTGGAGAGTTGAAAAGAATAAAAGGGAGAAAAGAAATAAGAAAAAAAATCATAATGCAATTTGAACTTGAAGTAGAATGACAAAAATTAGCAGCCTTTTTCATGTGTTAATGAAATGCGTGCCACATTTGAAGAGAGATTTTTGACCTGGATAATAAATGCACAAAAAAATCTCTGCAAACAAACCTACGGGCGTGTGATGGGGGTGCGAGGGGATTATGGAGACAATTAGCAAGCGGAAGTCAGCGCGATATGAGAGCAGATAATAGATAATAGCTGGATGTGTCTCTTCATGAAGTTCTAAAAAAGCACTGTGTCAGAATTCTTAAACTCTTTTCCAGCTATAACAAGAATAAATAGGAAAACCTTACATTTAGACATAAAATTTCAAAACTAAAATGCGATAATCTTGAAAACGTATCAGCCAGCCTTTGGGACAGTGAAGAGGAGAAACTCACTTCAAAGGAGCATGTATAAGGCAGGCATATTTTCACAAAAATAAAGGAAAGAAAGGAAAATCAAATAGAGCAGGATCTTTAAATCCTGCAAGAAAATAACTACAAATACAGAATCTAATACTAAGGAAAGAAATTCTTTGGGAGGAAAGATTTAGTGAATGTAGTTCTGAACAAAGGATACCACATAGAAGTTCTCCTGTGTAAACATACAATAAAATAAATAATAAGGGACTGTGTTAAAAAAAAAAAAAAACAGGAACACTCAGTTTGGAAAGAAGCAGAAGTATCTGCTTATTTATAATGCATGAGTTTGTACTGAATATGTATACATATAGCTATATTTCTGTATCGGTATCTTTACCTAAGTTCCTATGGCTACGTTTTTTCTGCAAATCTTGATTAAGATGCTTTGCAGGATTTCAGGGAAAATTTTTTAACATCTAAACTTCAGTAGCACGTAGATAAGTTTTCTAGGGAGAAGCCTTCTTTGTACTCATCTTCCACTGATGAAACAACAGGAGAAAGCAGCTTGGTCTGTGCAGAAAATTTCAGATAATTAGCTGCAAGTCAGTCTGTATATTATGAATCACTGCTGTACCATTGACACAGGAAAGCCAGTGCTTGGGACATGGAGTCACCAGCATAGCTGGAGTTCTATGCTTTGTGGGATGGTAGGGTACTGTTGTGTGTGGATGTAAATCATGGCCCACTTCAGACCCAACCTTTTTTTTCTTCCTAATGGCATACTGAGAGGCCAGGGACAGAGGTTAGCTGGCGTCCTGGCGATGTACGGAGAGCCTCTACTCATTCTCAAAAACTGCGCTATGAGAGTAACAGTAATGTGCCCTATGTAATCAGATCTTCAGCAATACAGAAGACATTACACTAGCCCATACTAGGTACTTAATAAAGCTTTTTAGAGTAAAAGTGTGAGTCACTGTTTGAAGAAGAAAAGCAGAAGATGGCAGTTGATAGAATCAAGGTCATTATTACAATTCTTCTATCTTTAGTCTTAAGAACATCTACAAAGGTAAATGTAATGTCAGTGCAAATACCTGTACAGTAGAAAGTTCTATTTCTTCTGCTTCAGAAACTGAAAAATTATTTTATCTATCATTCAGTTTTCCCCAATAGCAAATACATATCTGTGTCTTACAATTCCAATTAAATAAAATAATTAAAATGAAAATGACACAAAACACACAGAGCCATGAAATTTCTGTGTGCGTTCAAGTCTGAAGTTTGCTTTTCATTTCATTTATATGCATCTACTTCTACTTTAAGCAACATAATGTAAAAATGGAAGATAAATAGGCACATATGAAATTAGATATAGATATATAGATATATAGATATATATTCAATAATTGTCCTTCACTGAGGAAAAACGTGAACTTTAAACCATTATTGTAATTCAGTTTGAAATGATATGTGTTTCAATTAAAGCGTGTTAAGAAAGGAGTAATGGGGCACAAGCAAAACCATTGGCCCATACCCTAAAGACATACACCACTTCTAAGCCCACCCCCGCAGAGCTCTGGGGCAACTTGTGTGAGACAGTGGGCTCCGTCTCCAGCACCACAAAACAAAAACACAAAACCTAGAAAAACTTTCCACAGTGTTTCTTTTTTCATGGCTTCTTAGAGATAAAACTTACCCTTTTTTACTTGTAAAGACAGTAAAAATGAAACAAAAAATTCTCTCTGAAAACTAAAGAACCTCTTCTCAGACAGAGAATTTAATATAACAAGACTAGCGACTGTTAAAATGGTGACAACTGAAGATACTGAAAAAAAAAATCTAGGATAAATCTCTGGTTTCCTGAAATTGTTAAAAGCATTGCTATTAGCAAAACTTTAACTAATTTATATCTAACTGTCTTAGCCAATAACAATTAGTTTCATTTTAAGAAAAGTTGAATCTAGTTATCAATTGTGCCCAATGAACCCTTGATTGTAATTAATATCAAAGTATTTCTCCTTTTTTCTTTTTTTTAAACTTTAGAATATTATATGGAAATTTCCGCAAATATTGCAGAAAAAGATTTCATGTTGTACTCTGTAAATGTGAAAATGGCCTTTCCTTTCAAAATATTCTTCAGTAAAATATGAGAGGTGAAAAAATTTTCCTTTGGAACATACATTTTCCAGTGCTTAAAAAATTTAACTAATGCAATTTGGAAGGGTTCTCTTTTTGTGGAATCAATTTGAATTGGAAAAAAGCAAATTTTATTTATTGGAGAAATATGTAGAAACCATCAGAATCAGACTATACTTTAAAAATAAAAAGAGGAAATACATTCTTGGTAGTTGGAACATTTTTCATTAACTAAGCCAACAACACTTGGCTAAAAGACAGTGAAAGAAAATGGATTAACTTCAAGTATTTCAAAGTATTTTTAAATTTTAATTATCTTGGAACATAAATGCAGTCATAAGACAAAATTAGTTTGACGGGAAAGTTTCTTAAATCAGAAAGTAAGGTACAGGAAACCATATTTTTTTTAAGTAAGATATAATTCTCAAAATTTCTTGGAATGTAATTATTTTGTTCAATATTACTTCTCTTTCATATTTAGCATTATGTACTACCATTTAATTTGTAGATCCTGGCATTTTCTTAATCATTTTAAAATACTGTTTTATTATTTTGAAAACTCTTGGTTGAATATTGTTATAAGTTGCTATTGGATAATGACCACCCAGAGTCCAGAACATGCGAATCTGTTCTACTGCTATTGTGGACACAGGCCACCTCTTTCCTTATCACGAACAAATTTACTATTCATGAAAAGATGATCAATTCTTTTAAACATGATGAAAGTGACAGCATTTCCTGCTTTATGCCCACATAGTAGGCTATAAGTAGCACTCTAATGTAGAAAAGAATGAAGTAGATTTGAGAGGAACGAAAACAATTACTATACAAGCTGTAAAAAGAAGCTGTAAGAAGACTCTGAAAAATTAGTAAAAGTGAAGGCATCACAATATTATCCTGCTGTGAATAAATAAATGAATTATAATCCAACTGATATTTATATGAACTGGGATGATGTCCATAATATAGTTCAAGGACAAAAATGAAAATCTAAAAGAATAAAAATAATATATTACTTTTCAAGACAGAAAAACTGGAGTATAAGAAAATGAAAATGTACTGGGAATTTTTATGTAACTTTTTAAATTATAAAAATCACCATTTATCATACTAATTTTTCCTAGTATTCTCATAATGGTAGCTATAGAAAAACACTACAAATCATTCTATTGTAAAAAAACGCAATGAAACTATGCAACCTACAGAATAGCAAATAAACAGAGGAACAGTACCTAGAATATCTAAAATGCACACACACACACACACACACACACACACACACACACAGCATTCAAACATGAAATAACCAACAGTAATCAGTTAAAATAAATACACATTTCTCAGAGGAAAGGCAAACGACCAGTAAGTACAGGAAGCGTGTAGATCATTTGTGGCTATTATAAAAATGCAAGTCAAAACAACATTAAGATTTCATCTCAACCTAGAAAGAATGGCTATAATCACAAACAGCTCAAAAATCAAACAAATGCTGCTGAAGTCTGGGAAGTAAAGGAGTTCTACATTGTTGGTGAAAAGCATCACCTCTCTGTAAATGAGTGTGGATATTCCTCAAAAAACTAAAACTAAAACTTTAACTGGACCCAGCTATTATCCCAAAAGAGTTAAAGACACCACATTGTAGTAATACATACATATTCACACTAGTAGCAGCACAATTTACAATATTTAAATCTTGGAAATGGACTATATGTCTTTCAAGGGATGAACGGAAGAGAAAATGTGATGTTCATGCGCTATTATTAGCTACCAAAAGGATACATTTGAGCCATTTTAGGACAACAGATTTATCTTGAGACCTTAATGCTGAATGAAATCAATCAGGCATAAAAAGTTAATTATCGCATTGTTTTTCTCATATAAGAAACTCAAAATGTAAATAAAGGGTAAAACAAAAGAGAGATGATGGACACCAGGGAGCCCGTGCACAGGGAGCGGCTAAGCGGGAAGGGGGGGGGGCGAAGAGAGAAGAGGGGGAAAGAGGAAGTAAAAAAGGTTCAGCTGATGTATGTATTCTTCCCAAAGATAAATATATTAATCAGGGATCATAAACACGTACTAAGTGAAAAATGGACGAACGTTTTAGGGAAGTCTCAGGTAAAATGAATAAAATTAGTTACATTGCAAATGGTTGCTATCTTCCAATGCTAAGCAGATTATTACAAGAATTTCAGTTTTCTGCTAAGGCATCTGCAGATTCAAAGAACTTAAATTGGAAAATAATAGGCTAGTCTAGGGCACGTTCGATGACCTGATTCTAAACTGGGTTAACAGTGAGAAAACCTAAGTGCAAGAAAGACACACAAAAAAACTTGGAAAATTCCAGATGGTTACTTCAGCAGATACAAATATTTCAAGATAATGCTGTTAAAGTTATTAGTAGTCTGGAACTGGAGAAGTAAAATTAAGATATCTAAAATTTTATTTAAAAAATCAGCACTTTTGTAACCTGAAAGTTATTTTAATTGAAATATAAGTTCAAAAGAGTAAAAATCACAAATTTAAATCAAAATCACAGTTAAATAATCTCTCCGCTAATCTCTTTATGCATTTGTAGTACTGTTTGTAAAAAATTTCAGCTGGGTTTTGTCAATTACACAGTAAGAGCACTATTGTGGACTTCAAGTTTTCCCATTATTATCCTTGTTTTTCCAAATGTGATTTCAAAGTTAGGAAATGTTTTTACAGTGGGCAGTATTACATGTTCTGACATTAACTTCTAAGTTCATAAAATTATCTCAATAAAATATGGAAGGCCTTTCTAAATTTTATATAAGCACTTATAAAATATAAGGATGAAGATGTAACCAGTATATAAAAAGTTGCATAAATGCTCTTTTTAATTTGCGAATTTAGCAACAAAAATGAGCATAGAAGTAGCGTAGTAACCAGAACTGAAAGCGGTGAGGAAGGCCTTTATTAAGATGAAAAATACTATTATTGCAGTTTGGAATCTAGAAAACACACTCCTTGGAATCAGTAGGTGGAAATGTCAGAGAAAATTGTATGACAGTCTCTTAGAAGTCTACAGAAAACGAAGTTGAAAACATCTGTGCCATATTAGTCTTTGCTCAGAGCAGAAACGATACCTCAGGAGTAATATTAGAGAAAACAATTGCATAGGTCAAGCTCTAGTTGTTATGAAAGGAAAATTTTTTTACTAGTTGATGATTTTATATTTATGAATACATCATGAAAAAAGACTTTTAGCTAAGATCTAGAAAAATGGAGGCCAGGAAAAGACATGAGCTCTAAGGAAAGAAGAGTCTACCACAGATTCCCCAGAGACCGATGGAGCACACACCTGGAGTGGTGACACGGAGTGTCGTGGCAATGCTTCTTTCTCATGGTAGAGTCAAGGAATAAAAGCTTATTTTGACAAGAAAAATGCCTATTTTTTCCAGGAAAACTTCTAAAGAAATATTTAAATGAATTTCTTGAGGTGTGGGTGATTCTAGGTTATTATAAAGTTGGTTGAGACTGATAATGTATCTAAGTCTGTTCATTAAGAAGTAGCAGTTAAATGACGATATCATACCATTCAAGAGGGTAAAACAGAAACTAGAAAGATGTTTTAGGATTATGCGAAATGATAGCAGGTTTCACATGCATTAGGCTTGATAGTGAAGAAGTGTTGTATTTACTTTTACCAAATGAACTATGTAAGGATAGGAGCTGCTATTCAGAAATTTGAATGTTAAATTTCAGTTTTTGGTAACAAAGATAATGAGAACTCCCAGTATGACTAGTGGAAGACAATGAGCTGGTGTGGTTGGTTGAAGAGGAGGATAAGAAAGGAATTTAATAGACCAAGAAACCGAGGCACCAGGTATCTCTTTTGAAGTAAATCCATGCAAATAAATTTACAAACTGATATAAAACTTTTGAGCCATCTTTGTTGGAATGACGTACACCTCTCCAAACATGAGACAATATTCCCCTGAGTTAATCGCATAATTAAAGCCTTTCAAAGTTTTTCTTTAAAATGGTAGATAGAATTTTGGAAAGTGATTTTTCCTACTCAGGTCCTTATATTGACAGAAAAGTGTGGTCAGTGTTTATCATCCTAGGCCATAAGGAAATTCTGTCTGTAGAAATAACAAGAAATGGCAAATAATATGGATGGAGTATGTAAATTTAGTACTGTTAACCTCAACTTTCCCCTAGAATGTGATCTTTGAAATGTATCGCAATTTAACTCATAGTCCCAAACAAGTCTCCCATGATTTTGGTTTGATTTGTTTTATTTCATGCTTGTGCTAGTCTGTGTTTCTTTTCCCTTGCTTCTGACCAAGCCACAATGCCTGGGAAAAAAAGGTAACAGATACAATTCTCCTGGATGACAGAGCACAGTATCAGCATTGAACTTGTTTTTAGCAGCCAGTGGAAACACCACTTGAGGATATGAGAGAGAAACACAGTTTCAACCACCAGCACCACCACAACATCAAATTTGGAAAAAGCTCACACCAAAAATTTGATTTGGGTAGAGGTCTTGAACTCTCTCATTTCTGCTAACCACATATTTTATCCTTCCAGGACCAGCCGTGGGAATGCCTGTTTTTCTTTGCCACACTAGAAAGCTGCATGATTCTATTTTTTATGCCATTAATGTTGATCACATTTCTGTAAATATTTTCATTATAAAAAATCCCAAATCATTGCACTTGTATATGCCATCTATTTCCAGACAGCAGTGTGATGATTACACATATTTATTATATATCTGCATATGTATATTTTTGAAGCTCTCCATATATGATTATGTAGATAAATGATAAATCATATGAAAAGATGGGATAAAGAATAAAAGTAACTGATTCATTAAAATATTCTGAAAGGAGTTTCAGTTAAAATATTATGCCCAGTTCAAAAGCTTTTTTCATTAATCACAGCAACTGACTTTGACATTTTTATGGGCCAATTTCATACAGAACTCATCTAAATCCTAAAGATAAAGTGATTTCCTACTTCAAACTTCTTGCTAAGTCTACTTGAGGCAACACTGTCAAAATAACTGAAGAATAGTGCTGTAGATTCTCAGAAGTATAAATTCAAAATGACACTCATAGGTTGTCTTTAAGCTTTCTTGTACAATTCCAGAGAAAGGAAAAAATTGGGCTAAAATTTCATTCCTGTTAGTGTAACCGAGGAAGACAATCACCTGGCCTTTCCTAGTAGCTCTGTGCTCTTCTGGTTTAGAAAAATGAATATTTGGAAATTTAATTGCTATTGAAATTCACACATTTACTGATGTTATATATTGTTTATATCTTATATATTTTTAAAGAACATATTTTTATTTAACCCCTTCTTAACTTTTCTACTACTGATTTTGTGCTCATTAAATTGTGAAGTACCCCTTTTAATTACCAAGATTTTTTCTGGCATGATAATATTGTTTTCCCTAAGATGTGATTTAAGACCTTATATAAGCACTATATAACTACTAATAACAGTAAAATATCATTACTGCCACATAATGACTTCTAGTGTGTAGGTAAGGCTATTTTTAGGGTAATATGTTTAATATTATATGCCTGTCTGTATTTAGTCAAAAGTTATCATTTCTTGGCAATATATAAAGATGATGTTAGACATCAGAAATGGTGTTTCTGATACATATGTGTGTGTGTATACACAGATATATATATATATATATATATATATATATATAGTATGTATACAATACATATCAAGCTTAATTTAAAATATATATGTATTTGGAAATTATCATCTAAACATAAAATAAAAATGGTTTTCCTTTGGCGTTCAGGTCCATCTAAGAATAGAAGTGACAACAGACACTCTGCTATTCAGACAGTCATTTAATGATTCTAGCAACGTAATTGATTCTTTTAAAATTAAGGATATGTTAACAAACAAAAAATATTCAAAGCATTTATTCTGAGTTAATATTTTAACCAGTTTCTTTGCTCTTATGCAAGTAGTGCCCTCACCAGTCATGCCGTTAAGGCACATTCTGTAGTGCTGACAGTAGCACTACCGAGGGACCCTTTCTGCTAAATACTCCGGGAGGACTTGCTGACGTACAATATCACCACGTGCCTGATGGCCTGGGGTGGTGACTGATTCCCTATGCTTATTCGTACTCTTTATGGACTTCATATAGCAGTCAATGTTTTGATTTATGTTCATGTTCTAATGGCATGAAAATTATGGGATATGGCAATGGGTGTTTCATTTGTGCTAAATTGTGATATATAGAGAAATCAGCCTGTTTTAGGGCGGTAGAGCTTTGCTAAACCAAGTGAACTAATACAAGTAATTTATTAATTACTACTCTCATAAAATAGAGCATACAATATTTGGTCATAAAATCCGTCAATTTCCTCTGTAGAAGAAGTGATAAAGCTAAAAATTTCAAAAGCCATTCCATTAGGCCTAGATATGATCCCTGAAAAGAGGCTGAAATCCAGTATTGAATAAATAATTTTCCAAGATAATGAGGCCTTTTTCAAGATGAATACTTGTGGCAGCGTCTCCCTGTGTCCCACTCCGTTCTCTGTGCTTCGCTGTTTTCTTTGAAATATTATTGAATTGGAAGAGGGCATGACTGCTTACATTAACATATTCACAGCTTAGATGTGCAGATCATAAAATATGATAAAATACATGGGGTCCACTTAGTAGAAATGTTCTGAACGTGTCTCTTTTTTCCATTTAGGGATACAGACTGTCTGCTGACTGCACTTTGATGTGATGACTGAAGCTTAACTAGGGCAACAAAGTGAATAGGTATTTTGAACAAAAGATGTGGAACATGCAGGAGTAGTTTGAGCATATGAAAAAAATGAATGCAAAGCTAGAAAGAAGTAAAATAGTTTTTTGTTTTGTATTTTTCACTTGTGTAGAAAAATTCTGGTACAAGCTTTTCTTGTAGAATCTGTAAGATTTCACAGATATTGCTGTTGGCAATGGTTTAAATTTCTTTCCAAGTACTCATATCTTTATAAACTAATAGATTCTCTGCTGTTTATAAACTAATAGATTATCCGCTGCCTGAATCTCCTGACCAACAAAAATAGTTACTTCATTTAACAGTTACTGGGAAGAGACAGAGAGAACTGCTATTTTTTTTTTAGATGTAGAAAAGTAGAACAAATAAATTATTAAAATAATCTGCAAGATATAAGGCAATACATTGTCTCATTTTGAGTATGTAAATTTTGTATTCTACAAGAGCAATATTGGATTATTTTTTAAAACCTAGGCTGAGAAACACTTTCAAGGATATTTATGTTTGTTCTGTTTTATGAACGGAGGCTTGGCATTTATAGCTGGGAGAAATAACTTAGTAGCTATGAATAAAATAAAAGAATATATGCTTCTAAAGATAGAAACAGTAAAAGAACAGTGTATAATATAAAAAGGAGTTTTGCAATTTTAACTTAACTAAATGAAAGTAATCTTACATCCTACCAAAAATCTTATAGCCTTAATTCATTTGTTTCTGAGTTTCAAATGAGGAATAAATATCATTAATATAAATTAATGATAAGGTTATCCTTCTACATCAATATATTTTAGGTGATTATCTGTCAGAATAAGTGCTCCATGGAGTGCTACATGATAGTGTGTGTGTATATATATAGAGAGAGAGACAGATAGACAGACAGACGAGAGAGAGTGTAATAAAGGAATTAGTTCAAAATCTTCTGAAATGAAGAGGTAGCTTAGCTTACAACTTACCAAAATCACACTTTATAAAGAACTGGATAAAATACAGAAACAACATATTTGAAACCATCAGAAAGCTGCTGGATCATGAGAAATGGAAGGGCTAAAATTTGAGCAGAGACACTGAGAAACTCTTGGCAAAACTAGGAAGAAACAAAATTAGGAAGTGAAAAATGTAGTGCAAAGAACATTGCAGTGTTTCTATTTTTCTGTTGAAAGTTCTGTGGTTCTGGGAATAAAAGCAAAGTAGAATAAATGTTAACAGGCTTTCAATCTAGTCTTCTTTTTCTACAATCAGTGATAAACATAGGTTCCCCAAACACCATAAAGATGACCGCAGGTTCACAGGAGAAAGTACCAAAAGAACAAAATGTATGATAGGAACAGACTTATTGGAATTAGCTAAAAGGTAATCATGGACAGTTTTCTTTAAATATATTCAGTTCGTATAGGAATTATGGCTCAGTAAATAATGTATACATTTCACAGGAAAGTAAAATAGAAGTAATAAGCCAAGAATAAGTCAATCATTTTCAAATAAAACTAGAGCTATGTATGAAGTGGCATTTTAGCTAAAGTTTTGAGAGGGAGCTAACAAGTAGAATTGTTGACCAGAGTACTTAACAGAATTTAGGCATGTTTAGGCATTTAAAAGAAGTTTAATTTTGAGGTCTACATAGGTAAAGTGAAACTTGTATTTCCTTTGAGTCTTTCTCCAGCAATATGAGGACAGAAGAAAATCAAAGCACTAGTTGGAGGAAGACATTTTTTGAAGTTTAAAAAAATTGACTCTAGAGCCTGTAAGCAAGTAAATTTAAGAATAATTCTAACAGTATCTAGAATGAATGTTAGCATAAGCAATTAGAGCACTGTTCTGGGAAAAGTAAGTTAAGTTAAACTGTGTTTTTTTTTAATTTTTTTTCCCCTTGGCAGTATTGGCGCTCAAACTTAGGCCCTCACATGTGAGGTAAGTGCTCTATGACTGATCTGTGTACTGAAATTTAATGAGTTTGCTTCTTTTCTGTCCCACTTGAGTTATTGACTTTTTAATACAGTAAGTTGTAAGACCAGAGTATAGAGTATAAATTTATAGAGTACATACAGAGTATAGATTTGTTTCTATAAAACATTTGACTAAATGATGGTGCTCTTTTGAAAAGTGGGTAGATATTAGAATAAATATATGTATTGAGAATCAGTAAACAAATAATTTTCCTCATCTCAATCCATCTTTACTTTTTTCTTGGTCTTTTCTTGTTAAGAGTCAAATTATTTTAAATTTCATGGAATAGGAAGATACATACTATATTTGAATAAAAAGCAAATGCAGCAGAGTATGTACTAGAGATGATGTAGTGTTCCTTACATATCAATGGGCTGAAATGAATGGTAGAAAACAAAAACAATTATAGTTTATAATAACAACTGTAGTGTATGTAAATCAAATATCTGATCAAACACAAGCATATTACTCTTCAAATGCAGCTTGTATACGCTTGATAAAAATGTACTCTCTTGTGTCCAGCAAGACATCATTGTAAATAAAAGAAAACTGTTATACAATTATCATGCATTACAATATATCTATGTATTTTATAACGTATGTGTGTTTTTGTTAAACAGTGAATGAGCTTAATATAATTTTATATCATGTTAGTAAAAATGAATGTTTTAAATAATTTGTGCATTATATGTAACAGGTAATTCAAAAACATTCAAAAATATTTGACTTTAAATATGAATACAGGAAACTTACATCAGGAAGAAATTCCAAAGAAAAAGTAGGAGTCATACTAAGAGAAATAAAATCATGGCTATAACATGCTTAAAAATATAATGGAGAAAATTGTATTTTTCTCAGTTAATAGATATTATTATAGTACATTTTCATTTAGATTCCAAGTGTCAAAAGAGATCCCTCCAATGAACAAGAACTTGATACGTGAACATCATAATTCTAAAAGATTATAAATATTGGTATGTGGCATAAAATATTTCCTGTTAGTTTCATCTTTTCTTACATGAAATTGTTATGAATAGAAATTAAACTAAAAGTATGCATCTATAGCAATCATGTTTTTTATGTTTTATTAGATTCAACATATTTAAGAAAACTTTTTAGTTGACTCTCTGGCTATGGATCAACACAATAATACAATTATCTCAAACATTCAGACATTAGACAACATTACAAGTCTTAACTAAATTATTCCTTTTCCATTTTATGTTCACTATTAAATTCATCGCAGCAATTTATGTCAAACTTTTTCTGCTCTAAACCTTAATAGGCCTCATAAACTGTTCCTACTTGACCTAGCTATTAATTATACATTCTACTATACTATTCTTTCTTCAGAATTAGAATTTCAGTGTTAAAGTGCATTTCAGAATAATCAGTATTACTAGTGTTGTAATTGGGCAAAGTGAACCATAGGAATATGAATTACTTTGCATAAAATTTATGGTTAATTCATGGTATTATCGATATTATAAATTATAACTGAACAATAACATTTGTTTGTTTCTGTTTTAGTTTTTCCTGTAAGGTACTTTATGTATGTAAATTTTCACTTTCAAGCAACTTTTAAACTTTTCCTCAGTAGATACATTATTTAACAGTATTGGGCTCCCAGTGTTTGAAACATGTAGACACATTGGCTCTGGATAATGATTTAATGCTCTTTAAAAATAAGTAAGAAGAAAGCTGGTTCAGCTCCACATAAAATAACATGTAAGTTATCTTAAAATAAAACCCTTAGAAAATGTAATATATTTTACTATAATGTAGCACTGAATCCAAGAACACCAATTTGTTCCTCAATATAATGCTATAAATTTACTCATTGATTCTCTTGAGATAGAAATTGACTGAAGTTGATTTTGTATAGATTCACATAGAAGACTGTAATTTCATAGAAAAATATGTATGAATCTTATATATCTGTTCAGCTTGTTATAACAAAATCACATAAACTGGGTGACTTATTATAGTGGTTTATTTTTCATGGTTCTGGAGACTTAGAAAGTCCTTCATGGCAGGGGGTGATTCAGTGAGGCCTTGTTCTTTATAGACATTGCCTTTTAACTTCCCTCCTTTTGGGCAGAGAGAGGAAACAAGCATCTTCTGGGCTATTAATCTATTCATTTGCAATTTAGGATTTCAACAGAGTGATTACAGGGGCTCACAAACATTCAGGTCATATACAAATAGTGACATATAGCAGTATTATATGTGTGAGTTAGAATGCAGTATTTGTTCAGTGATTTATACCAAGCTATATTCATGTGAAGCTATACAGGGTTATTCATGAATGAAGATGGATAGCTACTTGGATCGTTGAGCTGCTAAGAAAGAAAATGAGGAGGGGATAGAAAAAAGAGAGATCTGGGTAATTATATCTTCTTTTCTCTGTAACAAAAGTATTCAGTGACTTTTGGGGAAGATAGTCACAACTTACTGCCACAAAGAAATGCACATACCTGAACCATCCAGAGTTAATTTTTAAAGATAGAAACACCACTGTTTGATTGTCAAAAAGCCATAGAAAAATTATGGGTGCTTATTTTTGGAAATGTTTAAGAGTAGCCAAATAAAAGTGCAAAGTTGTTCTCCTTTCATTTATTAAAATGAATTACGACTTGCTTAATACTGTTCTTTTTCAAAACATTCTATAATTTATCAGATGGAATCATATGTAACATATCCTAAAGTAAAATGTTCATGAATAGTTTAAGTTTTGTACATAGCCATTACGCACAGTATCGCTTTAAGTTCTAACCCTGGTGCACTTTCTATGGCTTTATCTAATGTTAATTGTCCATCACAGAATTTATAACAAGACACAGCTTTATGAAATAAACATTTAGTATCCTGGTACACCCATTTTATATTGTTTTCAGAATCAGAATTTTAGTTTTGTTGATATTATTATTGACAATGAGGTACCTATCACAGAAAATCTTTTCTGGGAAGTTCTTAAGATGTTTGTAAGAAAACAGCCTGAGGTGGGAGAGGTGGGAGAGAGTGTACTACCATATGTTAGTACAGTATCCAGTTGACAGGAGAGACCTGGTGCAGCCTGACAAGGAGAGTGAGTGAGAAATCACGCACAGGTGGAAAGGAAAACCACACTATATGTTTGAAAGATGCTCTATGTCAAGATGCGAGGGAAAAGTGATGTAGATCCCAGGCCAGACAAAAGGTAAAACCTATAGCCTATAAACAAACTTACAGGTTGTAAGACTTTGATAATTCATAAGCAAAGACAGCATTCAGTGTGGGTAAACCAAAGCATTTCTGCAGGTGCGAATCAGTAACCTTTTAGCTCTCATTATGGAGGAAAATAAGTGAGTATTAAAGGCAGCAAAACTTCCTAGGTTCTGGGACTTCCGAGAAGATGGTGACTGGGGAAGCAGCAGAGAAAGATCCTCCCAGAGGATGCCACCCAGACACTGGAATATAGTGACATGAGAAAGACAAGAAGGAGAGAAACAGGGCCCCTGGACTGAAGAAGGATCTGAAATGAGAACTGAAGCCCTCAGAAAAAGCAAACAAGACCTCTCCTGGAGGAGAAGCTTGGAGTGCCACCATTGTGCAGTCAGAGGAAGAGGAGGCAGAGAAGGAGGGAGTCACCACTCCTACACACCCTCGACCCACTCCCTCATTTGGGCACTCCCAGCTTCAGCTTTGGAGGCCTGTGTTGTGGGAGTCTCCTGACTCAGCCTGGCCAGGAGAGAGTGGAGTTCCTGAGAGGTGGTCCAAAACCAGAAAGGTTAAAGCACAGCCCAGAAAAGAGGCAACAGCAGTAGGCAGCTTTTGTCGAACCCAGTGTGAGGATGAGAAGTTACAAGAGCCACTAAAGCAGCATGCTCACTCTGCCCCAACATTTCTTTTTTTTTTTTTTTTTTTTTTTTTATTTTAGAAACATAAAAGTACAAAAACATATTGACAAACAGACACCCATTATCATAGAAAATAGTACAATCACAACTAATCTATAGGCAAGGTGATATGGTCTCAACAGTAGTTGTTGCTTTATCCATTGATATCTTCGAATTGTAGATGTATGGACCCATATACAGACATGCAAATTTAGTCA
>PVLD010023915.1:0-26544 GCA_004027595.1 Dinomys branickii | reverse complement strand
CCTTCATCTTTGTTACTCAGGTTACACAGATGATGGCCCTTTTGATCAGTTCGTTTTTTCTCCTCCCTCATCTCTGTTGCCCTACCACTCAATCAGTTATCTTCCCTGTGATAATAACTGTACTCCTGGGTTTATCTATATCCTTGGACTCTCGCCTTGGGAAGAGATATAGCTGCCTCAGACTATACTATAACATACATGGGTGTATACAAACTGCCATGGTTGGAGGTGGGAAAGCACATATGCTCACAGCGGACTGCCCAGCTCCACCCTGTCGTCGTACACACAAACTTCTAATGATGGATGCTGTTGAAGTTGAACACTATGTGGCTGCTTCCCAACAACTTCTGCCCCTCTCTCTCCTTCGGTCCAGTATGCTGGCAACCAGTCCTTCGCCCTGCAATGAGAAATGAGAGCTGTTTACTGACCTGGACCAGCCATACCTGTTTTCTCTTGTGGCAAAACAAATCATCCCAAAATTTTTTAGTTTAAAACATTAGCAACGCCATGACTGTATGGTGGCTGTGCGTGGGTGGGCATTTCCTCTGCCCCACCTGCTGATGCTTGGTGTTTCACCTATGGCTGCTCCAGCTAGGCTCAGGCTGGAACCCTTGAGAAGACCTTGCTGTGGAGGAGGAGTGAGCTGTGACAGGGGCACCTCAGATCACCACACAGCCACTCATCCAGCAGTTCTGTCTCGTGTGGAAAGGCCAGACTTCCATACCTGAAAAGGGGCTGTCACGAGACTGGAAACAGAAGGAGCAAGTCCCGTTCAGCTGAGGCACAGAGACACATGCCGTAATTCCCAACTCATTTTACCTGTCCAAGCATGTTGCAAATGCAGCCGGTATTCAAGACTCTGCTCCTTGCGGGGAGACATGCAGAGTCACAGTGAAAGAGTGTGCCCTTTGGGTCCCAGCATAAGAAGAAGATTTAACAATATAGATATCAAATTTCCTTAAGGAAATAGCTTAGGCATATATATAACAAAGCCCACAGTCAGCACTCACATATTCAGAGCTTCCAAACTTTTAAACAGCAGCATTCAGCCAAATCTCTGGCTATCTGGAGAAAATTTCTCATAGGAAAGGTGGAGACTTGAACGAGTAAACCTGGAGGAAATAATTATAAAGTGAGAAGGAAAAAATACTTTTTTTGAGACAAGCTCTCACTATGTAGGCCAGGTTGGCCACAAATTTGTGATGATCATCCTGCCTCAGCCTCCCCCATGCTGAGATTACAGGCATGTGCCACCACACCCACCTAGAAGTAAGTATTTAAAAACTGTCATTAATGTTCTAGAAGAGAGGGAAAAGCAGATAGGCATCCATGAGAAAAACAGGACATTCTATAAGAAGGAATGTTCAAACTGGGCATGGTGTGCACATGTGTAATCCCAGCACACTGCGAAAATTCAGGAAGAAGAATTGCAAGTTCAAGACTGGCCTGGGCAGTTTGGTGATTTAGGGGAACTCCGTCTCAAATTTTCTTCTAAAAGGCTGAGGATATAGCTCAGTGTGAAAGCTCTGGGTTCAGTTCCTGGTGTTGTCCCCCCCCCACACACACAAAAATGCAGTGAACAAATCAATGCCCTTAAAAAACTAAAGGCAGCATAGTAGAAATGAAGATCTTACCAAGAGAATTGGAAGGGAAAGCTGAACAATAGTAAAGCAAATAGACTCAGAAATCAAGACTGTTTGAGAAATTAGAGGACCAATCAAGATGGCCCACTTGCAGTTAAGAGGAATTCCAGAAACAAATGATGGAGAAGCCAGGTGTGCTGGTACATGGCTGTAAACCCAGCACTCAGGAGGCTGAGGCAGGAGGATAACTCTGAGTTTGATGCCAGCCTGAACTGCACAATGAGACCTTGTCTCAGAAAGACCAAAAAAAGAAGAAAAAAGAATATGGGAAAAGATATTATGAAAGAAAAAGTTCAACAAAATGTCTCCAAACTGAAGGACTTGGGTTGTTGAGAGGAAAAAGTACACCAAAATCCATCTCAGGAGGCCAGAAAACCTACTTACAATCTTGAAATATCTTAAAACTGCAGGCATAATGAAGCTTCTACACTCTTCCAGAGAGAAAAATATTGAAGGGAAAATCAGAATTTATAGTGACTTCTTAGCAGCAGCATAGAATCTAGAAACTATATAGCAGTGCCTTCAAAACTTAGAGGGAAAATCATTTCCATAGAAGGGTTTTATTCCTAGCTCAACTGTCAAGAAAAAGTAAAGGTGAAAGACATTTTCCTACATTCACCACCTCAAAACAGTTGCCCGTGGTGGACTCAAAGTCTCTGTCTCATTGTGGAACACAAATCTGCAATGTGCATTTCCTGAGGGAGCTCTTCTTAGCGCAGTTGCCACAATGTATTTTGAGTATTCCCAATGCTGAGCTGCATCCTTCATCGCTCTGGAATTAGTAAATAATAAATGTTCACATGATTGCATTAAGGCACAGCTAATTGCACAGTATAGGATCATTACAAGATGTGGGCAGACCTGCAGAGTCTGATAGAACTCAGAGCTTGCCTAGCCAACAAAGTTATCGTAAAATGTGAGGAGAGGGAGAAAAAGGTTAGAATGCAAGTAAAAAGCAGGTGAGCGTGCGTGGAGTCAGCACAGGCACAAGGAGTAAGACACATGGGAATTCTGGGACTGTATCACTGGAGTGACAGCTGGACTCACGGGGGATATGGAGAACTAGATTCCTGGGACCCACATTCTAAAGCTTAGACTCCGTTGTGTAGGTTGGGCCCCCAGGATGTGTATTTGTCCGAAGTACCACCAATTAATGCATCAATTTTGCGTGGGAAACTGTCCTGCATTCAGGTAGAAATGCAGCATTTGGAACAAACTGCTTCTCCACTCACTGGGAATTTTACAGGAGATGGAACCACCCTGGATGAGTCATCCCGTGGAGGACATGTAAGATTTTATTTTGCACACTTGAATTTTTTTTTTTTTTTTTTTTTTTTGCGGTACTGGGGATCGAACTCAGGACCCTGCGCTTGCTAGGCAAGCACTTATTCCACTGAGCTATATCCCCAGCCCTTATTTTGCACACTTGAGAGGGTCCTTTGCCCAGATATTTTTCAGTGGCTATAGTACATATAGGAAGAGACATTTTCCTTGGACACATTTCACTGTGGGTTTTCTTGGTTTATTTTTATTTATTTATTTTGTTGTTTTGAGACAGGGTCTCACTATGTTGTTCAGGCTAGCCTTGAACCCACAATGTAGGCCAGGCTAGCCTTCAGTTTAAGGTGATCCTCCTGCCTCAGCCTCCCTCTCCAAAGGATTACAGGCCTGCCACGACGCCCGGCTCACTCATTATGGTTTAAAAATATTTATCACGACATAAGCGTAACCGGCTTAGTTTAAAATATGTTCTTCTTGGGCCTGGTGGACCCAAGAAGCAAGGTAACCCGCGGGGAGCTGTCCGAGGTTCTGAATGTGATATCCAGTCTTTGACCTTCCCGGCCAGAAAAGGCTCTCGGAGCTTTTTCTTTCTCTTGAGAGACTCTAGGTTCTTTCCTTCCCAATACTGGCCCCAGCGAGGGCGGGGCTTTATATTTTCGTCCCGGGGTGCACAGGACCTTGGGTCCTGCCTTCTCTCAGCCCCCGGCGGCCAGGTCCGCAACCCCGGCCGCCCCACCCCCACGAGCGCAGGCCGCGCCCATCCCCCCGCCCCCGCTCCTCCCTCTCCGGGTCCCGCCCAGCGCGCTGGCGGCCCGGGTCCCCGGAGCTGGGAGCCGAGTGGGGGCGAGGAAGGCGATACAGCAGGCGGCTCGGCGGCGTGCGGAGCGCGGTGGGCATGGATGCCGAGTACCCTGCCTTCGAGCCCCCGCTCTGCAGCGAGCTCAAGCGCCTGTGCCGCCGGCTGCAGGAGGCGTACCGCGAGCTGAGGGAGGACCTCGCGCCGAGCAGGGATGACCGCTACTACAGGTGGGCGCGACCCCGCCGGGCCGCGGCCTCCGCTGCGGCGCGCGCTTTCGGGGGTCGATGGCCGTTTCCACGGCCGGAAACCCGAGCGGATAGGATCGCCTCGGGAGAAGGGGATCCGCGGGCTCGGTCCTCGCCTGGCTCCTCCCTCTCACCCCGCTTCCTCCGTCCTTCTCCCTCCCGCCCACGCCGCGGCTGCTCCGGCCCTGCCCATCCCGGCTTCGGGGACGGTTTCCCAGCCCCGCCGCTAGCATCCGGGAGCGCGGGCGCCGAGCCTCTGCTCTGGGGCCCCCAGGCCCGGGGGCCTGGTGGGAATCTCGAGTCTGGGCGCTGCCGGGGCTGGGGCACGTGGTTTCGCGACAGAGTGGCACCGCGGTGAAGATGGGGGACGCCGGAGGAGCTGTGGGTTTGGGCTCGGATCCGTTGCTTTCAGGTCCCTGTCCTGTGGCCGGCCAGGTGAGAGCTTCAGGGCCTGCAGCGGGCTTGGCAGGGCACTCGCCCCTTCCTCTTCGCACTGTCCTGCTCTGCTGGGGTAGTGCGGCCACTGCCAAGGGCTGCTGAGTGCCCTAATGCATCCAGGTGTAAGGAATGGGCTTTATCAGGACTACAGCGGTAAGGAACCTAGATTGCTTTTTACCCAGGAACTCTGTGGCCTGAGTGTTATCTCGCCCAGGGCCTGAAGCTCCCTCGTGTGAAATGAGAAGCCTGAACTAGAAGGTTTCTCAAAGTGGGGGACGCGAGTATCAATTTGCTTGCACCGCAGTCAATGGTGGCCTGTGATCCCAGGACTCTGGGAGACCTAGGTAGGAGAATCTCAAATGCAGGCCCAGCCTAGGTAATTTAGCAATTTAGCAATGAGACCCCAGACCCCGTCTAAAGGAGAAAGGGGCAGGAAAGTGCTGCCTGTCACTTTTGTGTCACCCATCAGGCGCTGATAATTATACACTTGTGCACGGAAGAAAATGTATCACATTTATCATTAACTCTTTTCAAAAGTATAATGACTTCCCAGGGGATTAATCACCAGTATATCACAGCCATGATCATGATTACTGAGTGAAAAAGCTCATTAAAAAAAATAATAAAGCCAAGATCACATCCTGTGGGTGACCCCACAGTCTCTCATGCAGCCTCCTGAGAGACCTGACAAGTAAATGAGCCCCTGGACAGCTTCAGGCTATATTTTTGAAATAAGGTTATTTATAATCTTTCCTATCAGTTTCCTTATACCACCACCACAACATTTCTTTGGCAAAGAAGCTAGTGGATAGGGAAGTGGTCTCCATGTTGGTAGTAGAGAAAAAGCCACACCTCTAGTTAATCTATGACTGGATCGTCCTTTTATTTATTTATCACTCTAATTAACTATAGAATATCCTTTGTGTTTCTGTTGTTGCCCTAGGTGTGGATGGGCTACAAGTGTGAGCAATTCACCAAGGGTCCCTTCTGTCATGGGGGCTGCAGATACCAAGCAATTGTATGTTCTGATGAGTGCTGGCAAGAGAAACTGGGAGATATGATAGTGGCAGATGCTGCTTCACAGCAGGTGATCAGGAAAGGCTCTTAGAGAAGGTGACATTTGTGAATGGAAGAATGAAGAGCTCACCAGACAATGAGCTGGGGAGGAACGTTCCAGAAAAGGAAAAGTGCAAAGTCCCTCAGGCCACCAAAATGTTGGTCTGTTCAAATAACAGACAAAAGACAAAATCTGGAGTGTAGTAGTTAGGGAGTTAGATAGGCAGGACCGGGTCAGTAGAACTCGGAAGGCCAGGTCAGTGAATGCCCGTTTCATGAGAACTGCAATGGGAAGTTGCTGGAGGTTTTTAAGTTGGGGAAGTGACCTGAGCAGTTTGGCTGCCTGAGAATCTTTGGTCTGGGGCAATCTCATTTCAGCTGGAGCCTGAAGATGAATTCACTATTGTTGGAAAGGGCAGATTCTGCCCCTTTTATTGAGAACAAGTAGACTGCAGGTGCTTTCTAATATTTTATTTTGCAGAGAAAGCAGTTTGGCTGAATCACAAAGATTTCCATGGTGAGGAAGTGTTTTAGGTCATGGAACCACACCCTCCAACACTTCCCTGGTCCTTCATCTCAGCGGGTTTTTCTCATACACTCTGAGACGTGCTCTGGAGCCTCTGGGTCGGCTAGCTGATGGGGACAGTTCCTTGCCTGCCTCCCTGGAAGGCAGGCCTGCTCCTCCAGCATTAGCTCCTGCTCTTCTCGCCAGCTTGGTTTCCTCACCTCTGGAGGACCAAGGACTCACCTCATGTGGTTGACAGTTTCCTCCTAACAGGACGAAGTAATGAGCACAGCTGCTAATAACTGATATGTACACAGCTGGCAGAGATGCGCCCGCGTCAGGTATGTCATCTGCCATAGCCGAAGGCTGCAGCTGTGTGGTCAGAGGGCTCCAGGGTCACTTCCACAAGATGAGAGAGGACAACTGTACCCCCCCCGCCAGGAAAGTGAAGGTGGGAAAGGAGCAGGCTAGGAGCTGAAATGCTGGGGTCTGTATCTCAACTCAATCCTTCCTGAACTCCTGGGCTCTGGGGAGAATCACTGAATTTCACCACATGATCACTTTCCACATCAAACAAATGAAACCTGTACCGCTGCCTTTCACAGGTGTGCTGTGAGCCTCAAGTGCTCTGTGATGATAATCCTAAAGATGCTTTCAGCTCCAGATAATGAAAAACCAAAGCAAGCCAGTGTGGACCATCGAGTTCAGTGGTGTCTCTGTTCAGGAACTTAATTCTTCCCACGATTCTCAACGCAAACCAAATCAAAAAAGAACCGAATCCAATTCAGTGGTCAGGTTCAATGCTGACCTTATGCGGAAATTTGATTCATTCCTCATCTAATTTTGTTTGCAACCAGAATGGTGCAAATAATTAAGTTCATGAACTGAGGCACCACTGTAATGGAATAAATTGTTAATCCAGCAGTATAATGATGTACCTAAGTTCTCTCAGTTTTTAATTTGGTAGCGATTGGCTGCAACAATAACCATTATATTCTTGCTTCTCATTCACATTTAGGGTGAGAATGGGTTGGTTTTTTTACGACTTTCTCTAAAAAAATAACCTGAAGTCTACAACAAAATTCCTAAATCTCCACTACACTCCCGTAAAATGGTAACAAGAAGAGGGGCATGTCGAATAGGACAGGGAACTTTCTTATGCTGCAGAGGGGATGTAAATTTGTACAGTTACTATAGGAAACTGGCAGTATTTACTAAAGTCGAACAAACACATTCCCTTTGGTGAAGCATTTCCTCTCAGCTGAGTACCCTACAGAAATGCATACAGATGTCCATCAAAAAACATGCATGAGCTGGGCGTGGTGGTGCACACCTGTAATCCCAGCACTGGGGAGGCTGAGTCAGGAGGATCGTTGCAAGTTTGAGGCCAGCCTGGGCTATAAAGTGAGTTTAAGGCCAGCCTGACCTGCATAGTGAGACTCTGCCTCAGAAAAAAAAAAAAAAAGACGCACGAAAGTGTTTGTAACCTTATAAATTGTAATACTTCTAAGCTGGAAACTAGCCAAATACTCATCAGCAATAGAATGGATATATTTGGCTTATTCCACAATTGATTTTTATACAGCAATAAAGGAAAAAAAACACAGCTGCACATAGCAATCAAGAAGAATCTCACAGCTGGGCATGGTGGCGCACGCCTGTAATCCCAGCACTTGGGAGGCTGAAGCAAGAGGATCGCTGTGAGTTTGAAGCCAGCCTGGGCTACATAAGTGAGTTCAAGGCTGTGCACTATATATTGAGACCCTGTCTCAAAAAACCAAAATGGGGAGGGAGAAGGGAAAGGGGAAAAAAAAGAATCACACAAAATGTTGAGCAAAAGAGGCCAGAGTATGTGCAGTTAGATTCTCTTCCTATAAAAACAATGAGACAGGCAAAATGACTCCACACTGTTAGAATCAGGACATGATTACCCTGGAGGGACAAGACTGGGAGGGGCAGAAGGTGCTGGCGAGATTCTGCTTATGGGTCTGGGTGCTGGTCATACAGATGTATCTAGCTGGTGAAAGTGTAACCAGCTGGATGCAGCACACGTGTGTGCTTCTGTGTTTGTGCACTGCTCTCCAGTAGAAGGTTTAAAACCAGCTCATATTTTGTGATGGAAACGAGGCCGCTTGCCTTCCCCCTGGCCCGTGCTGGCAAGACGATGGGAGTAGACTGAGGCCCAGCAGAGCACCGCAGGAGCTGCGGGTGGAATGTGTGCGGAGCAGGCAGCCAGGCAGCCCTGGCTTACACAGTAAAGGGTTAAAGGGCCCTGGGGGGTGATGGCCATATTCCTTCAGAGCTCTGTCCTCAGAAACCTGTGGTCCACCATTCTGCTAATCTGCACATTCTCTTCTTCTATAAAACATGGGAGTAATGAAGTGCAGCTTGAGTTTTCTTGGCCAGAGAAGGGATGCCCGGCACAAATCCACTCACAAGGCTTCTGGACACGACATTTCTTCACTTTGGGAAACTTGCTGGGCCTGGGGCTGGCTCTCCACCTTGCTGGCAGCAGCATACAGAGAGGAGAAGCTGTTTTAGCAGAGGCTTCTCAGTGACCAACCTTTGGAGGAATGTCCAGAATGCTGGCTCCTTTATTGGCCGATGTAGATCCACACAGAGACTGAATGGTGGGTGGGGGATTTATTAATCAAAGGCCGGTGTTGCTACCGCACATCAGAAGCACCTGGGAGGCAGTAGTGGACAACGGCCTGGGCTCTGTCCTCATGGATTCTTCTTCAGTTGGCCTGGCCTGGCCTTGGCCAGGACTGGAATGCCTAAGGGTGAGTGGGGCAGCAAGCTGAAGGGAGCCTGTGCCCAACTTCTCCCTGGATGACTTGCCCACAGGACAGAGGACTGCTGGGCACAAGCGTTGGCTCCTGACTCAAGCTCAGTGGCCACTGTCAACAGTGACCTTGGCTGTTTTCCCTTTGCACATTCCCAGGCTGGCCAGCCTCCCTCTTTGGATTCATACATCTGGTCAGGTGACAGTCAAGTTTAAGGTCAGAGAACAGTGTTTCTATTTAAGGTAGCCCCAAGTCTTTCCACTCTGCCTGACTTGTCTGGGCTGATTTTGTGTAAGCATTTCAGAGGACTCAAGTTACTTCACCACAGCGAATGATTAATAACTGTCTTTTGTTCCTTCTTTGATGAGAGGAGACATTAAGTATCCCTGACAAGACTGACTATTCTATCCCTATCATTGCAAAGATAGAAAGATCATTTCCTTAATTTAATGCTTAACTGTGTGTGTGTGTGTGCACTACTGGGGAGTAAACGCAGGACCTTCTCACTGAGCTACATCGCAGCCCTTAAGTTTTCATTGTGAAACAGAGTCTTACTGAATTGCCTAGGCTGGGTTTGAATCTGTGATCCTCCTGCCTCAGCCTCCTGGAGTGCTAGGATTACAGTTGTGCACCACCACACACGCTTATCTTTAAGTGCTTGAGGACTCGGAGTTAAGTACAAATCTGGTTCAGAAACAGAGAAAGGTGCTGTCGTATAGGACTCAGGGCCCGAGCAGGTGTGTGTATGAGGGCCGGGTGGTAGACTTCAGGGCGGATCAAGCCCCCAGTCATGCCCATGTCTTACAGCTACCCCTCGCCCCCACAGGGAGCTTTCCGCCCCTGCCGTAGGGTGGTCCTCTATCACTTGTCCCCTCCTCGCCCATTCTTAAGTCTCAGCCTTCCTCTAGCTCCGACCTCTTCCCATCTGCTTACCACTTTGTGTCCCAACAGAATTCTCTGAGCCCAGCCACATTTGACGCCCCCACGCCACCTTCAACATCGGCAAGTCCGGCCGCTCCACTGCCTTGTGGTCCTCGGATGAGGTTGAAGCCAGGCTCTTCACATCAGCTCCCGTGGTCTTTTCTTTTTCCCTGCAGGTTAGGCTTGAAGCTACCGAATGGGGTAAACAAAACTTTCCCAGCACAAGTGAAATTCTCTGAGACTGAGATTCTTTGCCTCCTTCTTTCCTGATTAAACTGCACACCTGGGCCAGCGAGGCAATGGGGCCCTTTCCCTTTTGAACATTCTGTGACCCAGGCTGTGGGCAAGGTCACACCTGGAGCGATGACAGTCAGAAGAACACAGCAGGAATTGACCATAACGAAAATCAGAAACTGATCAACACAATTTATTTTGTTTGTTATTTTATTTTAAGAGTTCAAATTAGGTGAGTACATTTAGATTCACATCGTCAGGGCACTCACTGACCTTCTCCAAAGCAAGATTCATGAAGAACCTTGGTGAATCTGCCTGGGACCTGTACCCCTTCCTCTGTGATGGTTACATCAGAGGCTCACGCTTAGGGAAGATGGTCAGATGGTCACTAAGGGCGACTGACCCACCATCTTCCCAGCTGAATTGTTAATAAAATGCTTATCCCCCCATCACTCTCTCCAGTCACTGGTTTTATCCAGTGGCATCAGAATTGGACCTTTTCTCAGTTACAGGATCATTAGCTCAAAACCCACCAGTGCCCAACCTAAATCCTTTCCTGTTTTTTGTTTCTGTTTTCTTTTGTGGCTTTTTTGTTTGTTTTGAGACAGGGTCTCACTATGTAGCTCGGGCTGGCTTCAAACTCACTATGGAGCACATGCTGGCCTCAAACTTAGGGCAATCCTTCTGCCTCAGCCTCCTGAATCCTGGGATTACAGGCATGTGCCATTACACCTGGCTCTAAATTCTTACATATAGCCCTCCCAAAACATATACTTAGCCATTTAGGATCTGCTTATTTGCATATTCCATGAAACTGCTCCCAAAATCTGCCAGGAAAACTGCATGTTTTTCAGAGATCCCAGACTGCTGCTACTGCCCTCTGACACTGTCCCTTCTGTGCTGCTGAGTGTAACACACAGGCCATGAGTCCCCTCTGGTTTCTCTGTCTCTGAGGAGTTTCCCACCAGGTGCTGAGGGTCTCCCGCTGAGAGGGTCCCCTCTCCTTGCACCCTGTCTGTACCTAAGAAAGCGCATGGCACACTACCCTCCCTGTTCCGCCTCTTCCTATCACCCTGGAACCCTCAGACTGGTCATATACGTCCTGCTCCTGCTAGGTCACTGGTGGCCTTCTAACACAAGCTCCTTTCTCCTCACGCTGTGTGGTCCTGAAGGATTTGACCCTGAGAAGAGATTCTCTTTTAGAACTTTCTCCCCGCCTCAGTACTGGGGATTGAACCCGGGGCCTTCCCACTGAGCTACATCCCAACCCCTTTATCGTTATTTTATTTTGAGACAAGAGTCCAAAATAGGTGGGTACAAAAGCCAATGGTGGGTTTGGGCTTGAACATATGACCTTCCTGCCTCAGCCTCCCAGAGTGCTGCGCCGCCACACCTGGCTTCTTTTAGAACTGTTGTCCTCTGGCTTCAGTGGTAGTCTGCTCTCTGGTTCTTCCACCTCTTTATCTGCTATATGCTTTCAGAGCCTCTACGGCAGGGTCTCCTCTTACTGTGTGAATGAAAATGGACTCTTCATCTGCTCAGAGCAGACAGCACCATTAGACATTGTGGAATGGTCCTTGGGGCTACTGCTGTGAATTGCAGGTCATGTGTGTCACACAATGACTCTCTTTCCTCCCTCCGATTAGTGCATGGATTGAGGAAAATCACGACATATAAAGACACTAGCAGCCCTCATCTGTCTGGCGGATATCTAGGCCAAAAGGGGGGGCTGGGCAAGGTACTCACAGGCTGGACGGAGTTGGAGCCTAGGTACCCTGGGGACCCTGGTCAGGCCTCCCAAACCTGCTTTGGATCACTGCATGACTTCTGTTCTTTGTTTCGCCCTTAGGATAATGTCTTGATGACAGCTCAGATTCAGGGACTTTGCATATTTCTCAGTTTGACTCTAGAAAATAGAACACTCAGGTAGGACTGAAGTGTTCAAGTCCCCGCCAGGGTTTCACCTCCGTGTTGGTTGATCACTGTGGGGCAGAGCTGGGTGGCACCCAGGTTCTTGGCCTCAAGGGCAGGTTGTGCAGGGACAGCTTGCAGCACACAGCCTTGCCTGGCCCGCAGCACAAGGAATAAAGGCGTGTTCAGCATCTCTACTTTTTTTTTTTTTTTTTTTGCTGGTGCTGGGGATTGAACCCAGGGCCTTGTGCATGCAAGGCAAGAGCTCTACCACTGAGCCACATCCCCAGCCCAGCACTTCCACTTTGTAAGGAACCGTTATTTAGAATACAGGAAGAGGTCTTCCATCACCACCAGCAGCACCACAAAGCACCAGCATGTTGTGGGCACTGATGATGAGACACAAAGGTCATTAAACATATGCAGAGATGCCCAACTCAGAAAATAGGGAAGTGCTAATTAAAAACCAAAACTCAGAGGCAGGCAGTCTGGCATCCACTGGTGCGCTGCTCTGCTTGATCATCCAGACTCCAGCTGACCTGGGAAGGCACAAGTGTGCATTCCAGGATGCAAGGTGCTACCCTCAGTGTCAACCCTACAACCTGGCAGCCCTGGGACTCATCCTTACCCTAGTGCTCTTCTGAATCTTCTTAGCTATAGAGCTGAGCACCCCCTTTTCACTTTAGTGCTGAGGATCAAACTTGGGGCCTTGTGCATGCTTGGTAAGTACTTTACCACTGAGCTATTCCTCTGGCAGTCACCCCTTTTGAATATCACACAAATGGTTCCTTTGCAGAGAGCGTAAGTTTCTATCAGGTATTTTGAGTGCTTCTGCAATCTCTGGCCTGAGAGGTAGTGTGTGCCTTTGCTCGTCCAGCATGTGTGCGCAGTAATCATACCTCTGTTTGCTGTCCTAGCCAGGACTTCCTTGCTGACCAGCTTTCTACCCCGCTCCATGTCACTGTGGCAGGAGGAAGGTATAATTAGGTCCAGGCTGAAACCCACTTCCTCAGGGAAGTGGAGCCTTCTTGGGCTGCAGTGCCCACTTGATGGTGCTTTCTTCCCTTTGTCATTTAGTTCTTCTGATTTGTTTTTCTGAGACAAAGTCTCTCTCTCTCTCTCTCTTTTTTTTTTTTTTTGGTACTAGGAATCAAACTCAGGACCTTGTGCTTGCCAGGCAGGCACGGTGCCACTGAGCTATATCCCCACACAGAGCTATATCTCTGGTGGTTCTTCCAGTTTGCATAGTGCTGTGCTTAGGTCTTATCCAAGATGCTGTCAGCTGACAACCTACATTTGTACCACACTCAGAATTCCAACACTGGAAGTGCTATGCAGTATCAGATCTCTTCCTGGCAGTGCATCCCAGCTTTGTTATTTTTTGCATGTACCCTCGAATGAGCAAAGCTGTTGCCCAATAGAAATTCCTTTTCCTTTTCTTATCTTTTTCTCTTTCTCTCTCTTTTCCCTTCTCTTCCTTCGTCTCTTTGTCACCTTCTGTCTTGCCTTGCCTTTTCCCTCTTTCCCTTCCTCCCTGCCTCCTTCTCTCCCTCTCTCTCATACCAGAGAGAAAGGGAAAATGAAAGATTGTGATTTCCTGGAGAGCGGAGAGCGGGGGAGCACCCCTACCTGCTCTCCTGGGGCCCTGGTCCTCATCTGCCTAGTGCTGACTCAACTCTGGCAACTGGGCATCGTTTGCTGGATGGGACCAGACCCTGAAAGCATGCCACACTCGAGAAATATGAAGGCAGGGCTCTGTAATGGTATGCTAGGGCCACTGTAACAAAGTGCCACAAACCAGGACTTAAAGGAGTTACTGTCCCACGGTTCTGAAGGCCAGAAGTGCAGAGCCCAGGAGTTGCCACGCGTGGTTGGCAGAACCGTCAGGGTGCTTCCCTGGGAGAGCTGTGAGAGATGATGTGCTCCAGGCTTCTCTGCTGACTCTGGTTGCCTCTGATGCTCCTTGGTTGGTAGATGACCATCTTCTTCCTCTGCCCTCCCATTATACACCTTCCATGGTGTCTGTCTTTGCATCCCGGTTTCCCCTTTTATAAGGACACCATCACTTTGACTTAGGGCTCTTATCTTAATTTGATTATCTATACTATTATCTACCTATTTCCAGACAAGGCCACATTCCGTAGGCATTGGTGGTTCACACTTCAATATCTTTGGGGGACACATTTCAACCCCTAGCAAGCTCTCCTGGAAGAGACCAGGTCCTGTGTTGACACTGGGTGTGGGTTTGGACTCCTGTCCACTGACATTACCTAAAGTAGCAGCCTGAGGTTTGCTGACCAAGACAAGAGGACTGGTGGGTTCTGGTTATGGGCAGTTATTACACTTCCTGGAGTTTGGTCTGCACAGCTCAAGGAAGAATCTCAAATCCCTCCTGCTTTGTGGAGCTGAGAGTCTCATCTCTGCCCTTGCCCTGTCTTCCCAGAACAAGTGTCTGAAACCTTGACCTGGTCACCCACGCAGCCTGAGGCTGATCAGGTGCTGAGCGGGGAAGGGATGTGTGCGAATTGGGGTGCAGAGGCATCTGGGCAGGGGAAACAGGCTCTGGGCAAGCCCTGTAGCTGGAGGAGGAAACCTGCCAGCTCGGAGAAAAAAGGCCAGAGCAAGAGTAACCAACTCACCCTGCTTTACTACTGAAAGTCTAGTGTCCTAAAAACCTTCTAGTCCCAGAAGAGTCAGGGGTGGTTGGTCACCCTAAAGGAGAGAAGTAGCCTGGAAGGGACTGGCCCCGCGGTGAGACTCCAGGCTGTGTCAGGCTGGTGAGCAGCGTGCTTGGGGCAGGTGTGTGCAGGCTGCAGGGTGGGCAGAAGGAGCAGTGCAGCAAGGGGTCAGGGCCCTTCATTTCCTTAGCTTTGGTGCCACCCCTTCTGTGAGTGCCTGGGGCACGGCCTTGGCCTGCTCCAGCTGGAGGCCTGCTCTCCTCTCCTCCCTTCTACTCCTTCTCTTATTCCTCTTGCTAGGCAGACGCTTATTCCACTGAGCTATATCCCCAGCCCCCAATCTCTTATTCCTCTTATTGGCATAGGTTTGTCCTCCACCATCAGTAGACAGCTCTGAGCCAAGCCGGCCACCTTGTCCTAGGGCCCTGGTTCTCAAAGGAGACCCTCCCACCCCCACCAAGCTCTTTTTAAAATAAGGACTATTTTCTAGCCCTGAGCTTTAAATCCTAAAATGGAATTCCTTGAATAATACCATACATGCCTCCTTAACTTTAAAAACTAAGTTACCCTATTTGCAGTCTAAATGAGCAATGAAAGAGAAGTAATTAATAATACAGTGTGCGTTTCAAGCTGACTGTGCTCTGGCAAGACTTTTCGAGGAGGAAAAGGCACCAGGGCGCAGGATTTGAGGAAGCCACTGCCTTAGGCCCTGGGCGAGGAAGGGTGCTGCTACCACAGCAAGGCCAGGCTCAGTGACTCAAAAAAGACAAAAACAGAACAAAATCAAAGCGCTCCCCGCCACTCCCCTTGGGTTTGCCTGGTCCCAGGGCACTATCATGCTCAACCACGGACCTTTCTAACCAGGGCTCTGCCCATGACTCTTCCTCCCCTATCCTGTGTCTACTTGAGTTGTACCAGTGAGGCCAGACCTAGGAAATCAGAACAAAGCAAAGGCTTTCATTGAGACCCTGGGCCTTGCAGCTGAACAGACCCACCATGTGTCTGGTCTGGCCTACCCCTGCTTTCCCCAGCTTCCAGTGTGTGGCAAATGGTGCCTCCTGTTGAGTAGCCCTTGGTTAACGTAGGAGGTGGCCGGAGCCCAGTGCTGAGCTTTGAAGGCAACGGGCCCTCGCAGGCACGTGCGTGTGCGCACACATGGCTCCAGCAACCACTGCCTCTGGGATGTGGGCATCCGTGTGCAGCAGGGCACTGTCCTGCCTGCTCTGTCTCCTAAGGGAAGGGCCAAGCCGAACTTGGCAAGAATGCTGTGGCAGGGACAGCTGTGTTCTCTCCGGTCTTCTCATCCACCCATCCACCCATGCACCAGCAAATGGCTGTAATTTGCTCCCGGGGCAGCACACCCAGTAAAACCTGTTGTGTTCTACCTCAAGATTTAGGACTCAAAGATGGAGTTTTGCTTTTTTTTTTTCTCAGCCTTGGGGACTGAATCTGGGTGTTTGCAGTGAGCTACATCCCCCAGACTTTTTTTTTTTTAATGAGATGGGGTCTCAGTAAGTCACTCAGTTGCCAGGTTGCTAGGGTTGGACTTCAACTTGCAATTCTCTGACTCAGCCTCCTGAGTGCTGGGATTATAGCTGTGTACCTCTATGCCCAGCTGGGGATTTGCTTCTGTGTGAGGATAATTATGTCTCAGTTTATCCATCACGTATGACTGTGGCATTGTTTCTGGTGTGTCACCCCATTCTCTTGGGCGAAGAGAGCTGTCACTGTAGGATTCAGGCCAACAAAGAGTACTTGGAGGTCCTGGCAAGGACAAGCATGCCCGCTGTCTTGAGCAGATGGCCCAGGAGCTCGATTGGCATCTAATTTGGTGGGGGGAGTTTGAAACGATCTCATTGTGTAGTTTAGGGTGGTCTTGAACTGTGCAGTTGCTGGCCTCAAACTTGCAGTAACCCTTCTGCCTCAGCCTCCCAAGTCCTGGGATTACAGGTGTATGCCATCACGCCCGGATAGAAATGCCTCTTGTGCTGGAGGTCAGCTGGGGTTCTGCAAGGGCAGCTGCAGAGCTGGGTGCTGCTCCTTTAGGCCACAGTGAGAATTACAACTTTGCCAGAGTTCTCAGGGTAGAGAGCTGTGTCAGGGATACCTAGCAGCTTTGTCAAGAGATGGTGCTGCAGTGTTTAAGACTGGTGGTTGCGAGGATTACTGTCAGCCAGAAAGAGGGATTTATTATCAGGGTGCAAAGATAATTCACAGAACCAAAGGGCAGAAATGTGACTGCACTTCAGGGAGGGGCTGGGGCTGATTCAGCATAGATTCCAGTACCCAAACTACTGATTATCAAACCTGTTTCATGTTGGAATTTTGAAGTGGGGGTTAAAAGATACTGATGCCTATGCTCTACTTTAGATCTGATTTAATTGGCTTGGGGTTCAGCCTGGGCACTGTGGGTTTCTAAAGCTCCCCCAAGTAATTATCCAGCAAATTTTGAGGCCCATTACCCTAAACTCATTTGTCCTCTGTCCATTTGTCTCATTGACCCCCCTCTTTGACCAATACCAATCCTCCTTTCTTGTGCTCAGGCTCCCTGTTCAGCAAAAGGACATTACCAGCAGGTGGACATTCCTGGAGGTCACATTGATATAGGTTCTCTGATCCCTACTAGGGTCTCAGCAGAGCCCTGAAGTCCTGATAGGTTGTCCCAGGCCGCTCATTTCCCTAGCTGGTGATGATCTGAATTGTCCACTTCTCTGCACTAGATTCAGTTAGCAGGTACTCCGGGTCCCCTTAGCTCTACCCAGCCCACCCTCCCTGCCTGGCTTCTCCACCTGAGCTGTCCTGGCCAAGGTTCACACTGTCCCAGCCTTTGCACCTTCAGACCCTGGCCCAGAGCCCTGGTTGCTGATCCACAGAGGAGAGGCTTGTTTGCTTGTACTGGCTAGACTGGTGGGTACCCTTAGGCACTGGCTCCCAGTGGCTGCTTGCAGGGGTCATGTAAAGCAGGGATGTCTAGGTCAGACGTTGACCCACAAGGGACAGGGGATGGGACAGAGCCAACAGCTAGTCTCTGCACACCATCTTTTCTACGGCACTCCCTTACAAGACGAGGCACCCAGCTGTGTGCCGTGAAGCCCTGGCCAGCTTGCACCCCCTTACATGTGTGTTCTGACGCCGGGCCTCGCCTTATGCGTCCTCTCTCCTCCATTCCCTGAGGTTGTACTTGCTCCCAACAAAGTTAGCAAAGCACCGTGTTCTCATATTTTCGGATCAAAGGAACCAAGGTAAGATATTCTTCAAATGTCGACTTTTCCCCAGTAACTCATAGAAAAAAACATAGGCCAGAAATAGGGCCACCAACTGTCCTGGTTTACTTGGGACTAAGGGACTTCCCTGGGTTTGCCTGTACGGGGACTTTCTGTGCTAATACATACCACAAAAGTCTCAAGCGATCCCGAGTTAGCTGCTCACCCTAGCCAAAGGCAGGCGAGATCCCCACTTCCCACCTGCAAATTACACCGGCCGCTGCCACCCCCTTCCTTCTGATTCCACGGGCAAGTGTTCTGCCTGCTCTAAACTATTAGAAAACAAGCCGGTATACTGCTAGTCCCCAGCAAATCCAACTGACTCATGTGTTCAGTATACATACTCTGGGTGTCTTTCTGCACTAGGCCAGGTGCCAGGTCCTGGAAAGAGGAGGACAAATAAAAGCCGGCCGAGTGACGTCATACGGGATGGTGGTGAAATGGAGTGCTTAAACATTGGGAATAAAATTTGTGTTCTGACCTGAAAGATCGGGACTGACGCTTAAAAGCTCCACACCACCAAAGCAGGACAAGTTAAGGGCACTGGTACTCGGGAGACTAACTCCCCAAGTGCAGGCGCCAGCGTGGGAGCCAGGGCCATCAGAGAGCCCAGCAAGTGCCCTTGAAAAAGAGGGCGTTTCTTTTTAATGGTTGTTAGGGAGACACAATGAGCGTCTATGCCTCAGCGCAGCACTAAACTTTAAAGCGATTCTGGAAGTTCTGTGCATAATCATCTCACCTTTGGCGAGGGGGAAAAGAGGGAACAGACATGTCTGTGTAGCGACTTCCAGACTAAGGTAGTGAGCGATCTCTAAAGATGGTGCGCCTCGCGGAGTTCCTGATCCTGTGTTGTCCGGTCGCCTCTCCCTCCCTTCTGCGCTGGCCGCGGTCATTATCGGCATCACGGGAGTCTGCGGCGCGAGTGGGCGAGCAAGTACCCTCCGCTGGCCTCCCCACCCTCGGGCCAGGGCGGCCCCTCCCGCCCCTCCCCCCCTCCGCTCCGCTCCGCGCCGCCCCGCCCTTCGCTCGCTGCTTCCGCGCACGTGATCGCACTGCGCTCGGCTGCGCTTTCCGCGGCGCGTTGCTACGGCTCCGGCTGTGGCTGCGGCTGCAGCTGCGGGCTTGGGACCCGCGGTGGCCAGGCTGGAGCCGGGGACGCCGAGATGGAACCGTGAGTGCCGGGCGCGCGGAGTCGCGAGTCCCTTGCCTGCAGGGGCTTGGGGTGGCCGGCGGGGCCTGTCCCGGCGAGCGGAGCCGGTTGCACACGCTGGGGTCGGACCTGCCGCCGAGCCCGGGCCGGGCCGGGCCGGAGGCGCCTGGTGACGTGGTCCCGCGGGCCCCGCACGGTCTCGCCGGATCTCCGGGATGCTGAGTTTTATGAGTTGTACAGTGTGCTGACTTTGGGCCCGAATCTCTCTGAAGTGCGGAGGCTTTCATGAGGAAAAACCTGTCCGGGGACCCGGTGGACGCCGTGCCCAAAGCAGCCTTTGGACGCCGCGGCGTCACCCGGGTGTTCCCCTGCAGATTAAAAGGAGGGCTCGCGCCGAGTGGAGTTGCCGGAGGTTTGTCCCGAGCGGTTGAGCCCCGAATTTTCGAGGTTTGTGGAGCGGCCCCGGCAGGACTGTGTGCGACTCCGGCGGCTTTGGAGTTTTGGAGACAGAGACACAGGGTGCGGGTGGGGTTGCCCAGGTCCAGGGCCCGTGTGTAGTACAAGGCCACTTTCCTCCGCTCCTGCTTCCTTAGAGGTGTGGCTTTGGCACTTAACGTGATGGGAAACTGACTCGCACGAAGTGGCGGGCCAAGTGAGTGTTTAAGGGTCTTTTCGTTCAGAGCCAGGTGATGGGGATAACTCCAGGGACAGCCTTCAGGACCATTTTTTTCAGGAGCGTTTTTATGTCCCCCTCAGAGAACACTGAAGAGACCAGGCCTGGGGGGTTGTGGCTCTATGGAGTAGCTCCTGCTCCATGCTTCAGGGGTCCTCTCACGGAGGACCTCTTCCGTCTGCACGGCTGCCGAGACTGCTGCCCTTAGTCCCGCCGCGTGGGAAACGGTGTGTGCGCCTACGGGGATTGGGCTCGCCCCCGCTGCACCTGGGGCTCCTGCGCACCCTGTCTGGTACAGGACAGGGCCCTGGCTGGAAGGACAGCCGTGACTGAGGAAAGGTCTTGGGAAGGAACTGCAGCCCAGAACTTGAGTGAAGGACTTGTCGCCCACAGTGTGGCCAGCCCTGGGCACCCTTCTTCCAGAGGTGTGGCCCGGATTTGTCTGGCAGGGCAGTGGGGCACTGGGGTGTGGATATGCAGACATCAGACGGGGTCCAGGGTCCAGGTTTCAGAATGGCACGATCTGAGAATCGCAGAAAGGTTTTGGCAGCAAATAAAACCTTACTAAATGTCAGGCCCGAACTTCTGAATAGAGTCCTGGAATTCAGTGGCCCGACACTCAGTAGCTGCAGGCCCCGGCCTGCGGTCCTCCCTACTCACATTTGGCCCGGCCTATGCTTTTTAGAAAGGCAGGAGAGATTGCTGACAAAACCGGCCAGAAGAAAGCATGCCCTAGAGTTCCTGCCACTTCCATCCCTTCTGTGATAATGCCAGGATAGAAGAGATGCCAGAACTCTGGCCTGGTGTGGGGCACGATCTGGAATCGTCGCCTTGGCGTCCTGCTGGAGCTTTGGGGTCCGCTGCAGCTGAGACTTTTTCATGTTCATTGGCTACTTTGCTCTTCCTGTAGCTTTTCTCTGAAGATGTCAGTAGGTTGGCTTTGTGTGCGTCTTGCTTGGCACTGCAAGCCGTCTTTTTAAAGAGTGCATTTTACATGCCTCTTATCCTGGGGGCATTTTTTGTGCAGAAGTACATTAGACCCCTCTTTTGCTAGCAACAAATTAAACTTGGTGGAGCCTGCTGTGGCTTCAGGGCACCTGAGTGTTTGAGAGGACACCAGGCTTGGGTCGGTAGTCTGTTCCTGCAATCTTAGAGTTATTTAGGATTATTGGATTATTTAGGATTGGATCTCTTAGAATGTGTGTATGTATGTATACATTATATTTTCACAAAATATGGTGAATGCATTAAAAAAATTTTTTTTACAGTAAAAGACATGCCATTTATTCCTCTCAGAATATTTCCTGTCACTTTGAACACATTTGTTCTCTCATTGCCACTTTGTGAAGCAGTTCTGGGAGTTCTTTTTTGTGAGTGGCTTTATATCCTGCATGGATTCGAAATGTTTATCTTTCATGGTCTTTTGTTTTTAGGGAAAAGCTGGAAGTTACATTGTGGCAGATCTGGCTTATTAAGTGGATAAAGATACATCGACACATCGTAATGTTTTTATTCAACAGAAATTGCTGTAAATGTTTTGAACTGATTTAGGACATGAAGGTAGTCATGAAAAGACATGAAAGAGGAATCTCTGAACTGCTGCAGAAAGTGACAGGAATGATGGGATAAATGTGTTTGAAGCAAGAGGCAGTATTTCAAGGGTGATTACTGGCGACTGTGTCTTTTACTGTAATTTTAAAGTTTTTACTTAGATATTCACTGTCTCTTTGGTCACACCTCCATATTTATGTATTTGTATTCATGTATTTCTGGGCCAAAATGATCTCCAGAAACAAAAAGAACTACTTGAGGCCTGACTGTGCACCAAGTACTTTTTTATCACTTTAACCATAAAATCCTCACCGTAGTCTTGTTTGTCCTCATTTTACAGATGAGGAAACTGAGATGCCGAGGAGTTGAGTGAGTTTCTCACGGTCAAGCTGTGAATCTCAGCTGAGAAACCCAGGTGGTTGGGCTGCAGGGCCTATCCCCGTGGCCTCTTGATCGTTGCCCTCTACAGCCACACAAAATAAGGCTTCCTTCTCACAGAGAGTGGGGTTCCTGTTTTGTGGATGTGGCAGTTTAGTTATCTGAGGTCTTAGAGGGGGTGTGGTGCACCCTGGGCTACCTTCGGGGCTGTAGTGGAGAGGGGGCTTCCTGTGGCTTAGGGACCCTCGGCCGCAATGCCTGGTGCTGGGCTGGAGCCATGCCCAGCACTTTCTGTGCAAAGATCAAGTGTACTGAGCAGCACCTGACCTGCTTCCTTGTTCCTTTTGGCCGGGGCAATGACTGGGGGTGAGCCACTGAGCTCAGGGCCTGGAAGGATACACAGCATGAGCTCACACTGCTGAGACCCTGGAGCACTGCTCCTCGTGATGTGTGTGGGTCGTTGGGCTTTGAGTGCTCACATAATGGCTTTTCTGAGGCCTAATCAATTCTTTTTTTTGTTTTTGGTACCAGGAATTGAACTCAGGACCTTGTGCTTGCCAGACAGGCACTTGTGCTGCTGAGCTATATTCCCAGTCCTGCCTAATCAGTTCTTGAGTAGATGAAGAAATTAGTGGTAATATATTCAGTTTGGCTGATTGAAATTTCAGACTTGCTCTGTTCTTCCCCTCAGCAGTTTCTTCTTAGAACTCATTGAACGGTAGATGATTTAAAAAGCAAAGATTTTGGTGTACAGGTGCGTGCTGGTTGGTTGTGCACTGGTAGATTGAGAGTCTACCTCTCCCTACTGTTGCCTGGGTCCCCAGCCAACGCCTTAGTGTGACAGCGGGTAGTGCCAGGACGTGCTAGCTCCCGCCCTTTCCTTCCTTGGCTGGAGCTAGAGGAGAGAGCACTTTACACAATGAGTCTTCAGCGATGCTGTGTCGGTAAAGATAGTGTTTTCATACATAAGAAATAGAAAAGCCAGGCATTTTTAGTCCCAGCTACTTAGGAGGCTGAAGCAAGAAGATTGCTTGAGCCTCGGGGTTTGAGGCCAGCCTGGGCAACATAATAAGATTCTTACCCCATACTAGAAGCAGGAGAAAAAAATATAACTATGGCTTTTAATTATTGCTGTGACTGAGTTGTTACTGCCTTGTTTGTAACACTTATTTCTTTACACTTCCCAGCTACCATGTTGTACTTTCTCCTTTTTGGAGATGAGGGAACTGAGGCCCTGGGAGGGTGCTTAGCTTGCTCACGGCTATAGCCTTGGAAACTGGGAGGCCAGGGTATAGGCCACAGGTTAGTGCCTTGGGCCAGAGGAGAGGTGGTTCTAACATCAGTTGTGAACAAAGTAAAATCTTCACTAAGATGTAATGACAGGTTGAGAGATTTAAAAAATCCCTTACCAGCACTTAAATCCTAAGTAGTAAATTGTAAAGTGGTAAATCTGGACATCAGTTGAACAAGTAGCAAATTAGTAACACTAAAGTATTCTCAGTTGTATGTCCCTACTAAATGGTTAGCATGATGAGATACATCTTGTTCACAAGACTCCCACTCCCTGGGTGATGCTGCTTGCCTAGGATTGGAGGTGCCTGGGGTGCTGGCTGGGGTACAGGTGGCAGTTGCTGCTGCTTGCTTTTTCCTCTCATTAAAGTCAGCACCTTTAGGTGCTCTCTCACCTTCCCCACCCACCCAGTCCTGCCCATCTTGTGGTCTCTCTGTCTGCAGGCCCATGCCTAGCCAGGCCGCCCACCCTCTTGTGGCAATTTTTATGGGCCTCGAGTAGCCCGCACGGGAGAAAGAAATGTGTAATGGGGACCATCGTGGTGGCTGCAGGGGCCTGAGGTGCTGGTAGAACCAGCATGACCTGGGGGACCGCAGTGGGGACCTAGCAGAAGGCCTTTTGGACCCATGTAGTGTGTTATTGCTTTGCCAACCTCAGGGTAAAGCCACAGACACAAATGCCATTAAAAGACAAGATGGTAGAAGAAAACAGTTAGATCTTGTAATTCTGTAGTTAGCAATTTCTCATAGGAGAGAATGTGGTAGAACACGGGAAGAAAGAGTAAAACTAGAGAAGAGTGAGGAGCAGTGCAGGGACTAGAAGGTGACTGGGTACTCACCCTCTGTGGGACACATGCTGGGCACTGGGAGCCTGGGGGTGGGGCAGCCCCAGGTCGCCGGGGCCATGGGTGTGGGTGAACACTGATCGCCTGCATAAAGTCCTGAACCCACGGAGTTCTGTGGGTGGGCACGTAGTTGCTCTCTCTGAGTGGTTTAGGACACCCCACCCGAGGCAGGGCAGGTGCGTAGGGAGTGGGGAGCGCCTGCTGGCAGCCGAGGCCGATGCCTGTCCAGCATTGTGAAAGGACAGTCCCAGGTGCTTGGAGAGGAGCTTTTCTGTGCCTGAGTGACTTGGTTTTCTTGAGTTTCACTTTAAAATTTGATTTGTCTTGGGTGGCATGTGTATCCATGGGAAACTTTTTTCTTTTTCGTATCAGGGAATGAACCTAGGGCCTTTGCGTTGAATGACATCCCCAGCCCTTTTTATTTTTTATTTTGAGACAGGGTCTGGAAAAACTTCCCAGGTGGGACTAGAACTTGAGATCCTCCTGCTTCAGCCTCTCAGGGTGTCACCATGCTCACCGATTTTTGGTTTTCATCTACAATCATGAAACGTGGCTTGGCTCACTTTTGTAATCATGGCTGTCTAGAGGTTGACAGCGGGCATGGTTAGCCTCAACGCTGTGGTGTCTGGTTTCTGACCCAGGCGGCTTCCATCTTTCTGCTCTCCGTACTGGGCTCTGTGTGCTGTCCGTGAGTTTTGGCCTGAGCAGCTTAAAGCTGGAGTTGCCAGGTCCTGAGGGGAAGTCTGCGGCGGGAGCACGTGAGGGAGAACGTCAGGGGCTCGGGGCCAGCAGGGTCACGGCCGAGTCTCCTGTCGGGTACAAGTGGAGGCGTCACATAGAGTTTAACTGGGGCCTGGAGGTGAGGGGAGAGGGCTAGGGTGCGAAGCCTCTGAGGGCACTGTACCCACCTACCTGTGTCTCCAGCTTGAGACTGGATGAGGTCATGAGGGAACAGGGGAGGGAGGGAAGGAGAGGCAGAGAACAGCAGGTAGCCAGTGCCGGCCCTGCAGGGTCGTTTTCCAGCTGTTTCCATGTGTGAACTGGGGTATCCACAGACTTCCTCTCAAGGGGTAACAGTCCCTTGGGAAGGGATCGTGAATGTGCCTGATGAGGGGCAGGCAGAGTTTACAGTTGGATTGTGGGTGCAGATTTGGGGGTAGGCTTTCCAGTAAAGGCATTTTGGTTTCTCTAGGAAATATGTCTCACATTTTAAAACACCCATGAGACTGAGATTAGTTTAGAAGAACCCCCAAAGGTCTAAGGGGACCATCTGCTTCATTGCATTCAGAAGGTCTTTCAGGCCTGGGGCTGCAGCCAGGCCAGGACTTCTTACTATGTGTGTTGGCTGCCTTCTTGGAAGAGATACTTGAGCGTGGAAAGCACAGCTGATGTCAGTCCAGTGAAGAACAAGAGAAGCCATCGAGTGCTGGCGGGGTTTATAGACGTCTTCCTGCCCTGGTTGGGAGGGCGGAAGACTTCATCAGCAGGCATGCAGCCTTGGGGTGTAGGTGGTACCAGGCAATCCCTGCCTCCCCTGGCATCTCACCTCCCACCCGAGGACACTGCATGAACGTTTTTGGAATCATGGTGGCGGTCAATCTGGTGGCTATGTTTTGAATGCCCACCATGTGCCAGGCCTGGTGTCAGTGCCGCCAGGGTGGTGCTTAGTCCTCAGGTGCTCAGCCATAGAGGCAGACATGCCTGATGTGATGGTCTAAAGATGTGGGTGGCTAATGCACCTGTAGCAGGTGGGACACGAGGTGTGCTTGAAGAAAGGGTAGGATTTAGATGGTTTGGTGGTGAGAAGACAGAGTTTCAAATCAGCAGAGCGATGTGAGGGGCCAGTGTTGGGAAGCATGATGGTGTTGAAGGTCTGAAGACTGCTGCTGGAGTTGAGATGTTGGCACTCGGTTGCTCTCTGGCCTAGGACAGGTCGCCTAAGCCGCCTAAGTCAAAGCCTTCTCATGTGGAAGATGAGAGTGCTCTTGGTTCCCACCTCAGAAGGCCTGGTGATGACTGTAGGAGGTAGAGATTCACCAAAGTTGGACTGGAACTATAGGGAAGGATTTCCCTAGACGGCACTTGAAAGCCCTAAGGAGAGTTTAAATTTGACTGAGTGGGCAGCAGGGAGCCACCACAGGTTTTCTGTGCTGAGGTAGGCTGTTACAGGGCCTGTGAACACCGCTAGAGAGCCAGGCGTTGTTTTGTACGCCTGTAACTCCAGCACTCTGGGAAGCTGAGATGGATGAGGACCATGAGTTCAAGCTCAGCTTGGGCAGTGTTCATCTCAAACCCGAGAGAGTGGCCATCATCCAGAAATCAATCAATAACAAACAAATGCTGGCGAGGTTGTGGGCAAAAACAAAACCCTTCTCATTGTTGATGGGAGTGCAGACTGGTGCAACCACTTTGGAAATCAGTGTGGAGATTCCTCAAAAAGCTGAAACTAGAGTTTCCATTTGATCTAACTGTCAGTTGATGTCTCAAAGTGTTGCTGTTTTAGCCAGGGATATAGCTCAGTGGCATAGGTGCTTGCCTGGCAAGCCTAAGGTCATGAGTTGGATTCCTGGCACAAAAAAAAAAAAAAAAAAAAAAATCAAAGTGTTGCTGTTTTGACTGTGAGCAGCAGTTTTTACCTTATATTTGACAAGGTCCTGGGTTTGATTCTGGTAGTAATATATATACATACATATATGAGAGATAGTGTGATAAAAGTCAGAGGTCACTTATTTTTGGTTCACCCCCACCCTTCCTTCCTTCCTCCCTCCTGCCCTCCCTCCCTCCCTTCCTTCCTTCCTTGTGATACTAGCAATTGAACCTAGGGCCTTCACACTGAGCTACATCTCCAGACCCTCACTGCCTTTTTTTTTTTTTTTAATTTTGAGACAGAGTCTCAC
>PVLD010023914.1:0-26499 GCA_004027595.1 Dinomys branickii | reverse complement strand
TTTTTTTTTTTTTTTTTTTTTTTTTTTTTTTTTTTTTTTTTTTTTTTTTTTTTTTTTTTTTTTTTTTTTTTTTTTTTTTTTTTTTTTTTTTTTTTTTTTTTTTTTTTTTTTTTTTTTTTTTTTTTTTTTTTTTTTTTTTTTTTTTTTTTTTTTTTTTTTTTTTTTTTTTTTTTTTTTTTTTTTTTTTTTTTTTTTGCGGCACTGGGGATCGAACTCAGGACCCTGCGCTTGCTAGGCAAGTGCTTATTCCACTGAGCTATATCCCCAGCCCCCCAAATTATGGTTTTAAGACATCTTTATACAGATCTTCATGTGAGTATATTTTATAAATCTTTTATTTTAAATGGCAGTAGATAATTAACACTGTACAAAAATGACACTCAAATATTTCGTGAGTACTCAAAATTTTCCAGGATAAAAAATGCATAATTTTGCAGAGGAAATGAGCCAATATTTGTCATTACAATGATTGAATCATTGTTTACATTTTATTAGAATTCAAATGAGTTCCTGGTAATAGAAAGTTTTAGTTCATACAAAGGATGAATGAGCTTGTTTATAAAATGTAGTGATTATCACTGAATTTGAGAATGTGTGTGGCTTTTATTGAATGAAAATAATTATATGGTAAAAACCTCCTAACTTGTGAACTAAAACTTTCTCATAGATTACTGGTTGAGTTTAATTCACACAGAGGAAATATCAGCAAATATGGGCACTTTATTGAAATCTCCTTCAGCTCCCTAAAGAAAAGCTGCCCTATATAGAGATAAATTGACATCGTTTGCTTTGGTTTCTCCTGAGGACAATAAAGTGCTTATCTTTAGATCACTAACAGCAGCCATAATTCTGTTAAAAATGAACTAACACTACAATCTCAGACATGACGTGTGTGAGAGATGGGTGACTGAACAGTACCCACCCGGCCCGATAACCTCAATACTTAATTGCCAATGCACTGTTACATGCACAATGAAGAGAAGATTCGTCATGCAAATAAATCTCTATAAAATGAAGCTTTACCAAGAGTGATGATTTCATAACCTGCCATTTTAAAGCCATTTGCACTAAATGGAAGTTGTTTCAGTGAGCATAAAAGTAATGGAAGGAAAATTGACAACTCACATGTGATTCTTATCACCAGACCGTTGAAACTGTACAAATGAGTATTGCCAATAGTTTGGTCTTAAATGAGCTGGGAAAATTGTACTCTTAGAGAAATAACTAAAGCTTAGAAAATTAGGAAGATAGATGTACCCCACTGTCCTATGTCTTGGGTCATAAAATAGGCTTTTAGCAAAGGGCATGAATGTTTGCAAATCATCTTGTTAAACTATGTACTTCTTTACAGGGTCTCTCACTGTGACTCCTAGAGTCATTAAAGCCAGCAAATTAATGGTACTTTGGATCTCATCTCAGGCCTTGAGGCTCTTTTCAGTTAACTTTCAATGGGGAAGTATCATCTAACATCGTGAGAAAGATCTACTGATTCACAGAATATTACAAATATTTATACATTCTGTTTCATGAAAACCTCAGTTCATAATATTCACCTTCTTTGGGATAGATTCTTATTAAAAAGAAAAGCAATTCATGACTTTATTCTAGTGGCAGACAGTGTCACAAGATCTTAACCACCCATTTGGTTACTGCAACCTTGAGACACCTCTGAAAATTACATAATTACTCCCTGTCTCAGTATTTTGAAAGGCAGATTTCAAAAACATGACACACTGCATTCTAATTATTAACATGAGATGAGATAAGAGAAAAAATACATATACTAAGGTTAAACATATTAAATGGTAAGTGAAACTTTGTCTTCTTTACACTTGCATTTTAAAACATTTAACTGGATGTATATTTTGTAATATTCCTTTGTGTGCCATATAAAGATGTTCACTTCAGCCCTCCCAATTAAAAAATTAATAATCGTACTAACCCAAGGTACCATGTTCGCTGGCTTCAATCATCACGTACTTCACAGGACCAAACTGTTACACATGTGGTTTATTCCATTTCCTCTGTAGCTCAAAGAAACCTGAGGAAAAAAGTGAAACTGAAGCATATTCAGTTTGTTGTTAAATTGGATTACCAAGAAGCGACAGCACACTTCGCTTCTTATACAAGTAGCAACAAATACCAAATCCAAAACTTTCTGTGGATCTCATTTTTGTTGGGAATAAAATGGGTTCTACAAACTGCTGTTATCAAAGACATAATTCTTCTCGAAAACCTGCTATCACAGCTACACTTATGGTAAGTGGGAAGAAAACTTTACTCTGAAAACTCAACAACTAGTGTTCAGGTGCTGCAACCTCATCAGTAAACTAAGGAAACTCTTGCTGCTCAAGCCCACTGGTTTGGAGTAAAAATGCATTTTTGAGACAGAGTCAACTGACTGCATTTATTTCCGTGTTTTATCCATTATTATGCATACACAGGGACAACCAAGTTTGGAAGTGGACAATTCACTGCACATAAATGAATATTTTTTTTATTTCTGACTCATGTGAATTTTTACATGAATTTTGTCACATAGTTATTTCAGATTATTTCTGAAGATAAATACTTTACACCCCTTAGTGGTATAAGACATAGTAATGCCATTTGAAGGTTTAAATGTCATTGAAAAATATATAATCTATAATATCAACTATAGATCTTGTTAAAATCAAATTAATATTAGCACAAAATCCACAATTTTGTTAAATAATACTTATAATTGAACTAAGGTCACTTCAACACTAATCTACTGTAAATTAAATAATATTTTTCTAATAAATGTGTCTTTTGTTCATTTTCTAAATATTGCCATGGGTTAAGGAATAAATGACAAGTATAAATGCATTAAAATCTGTGTGCTAATTTAAGCTTATTTTCAATTGTTACATAAAATTTTATATCTATATTGTGCAGTGTGATGCTTTAAAACAATTCTATACATGAATGATAATTAAATAAAGGTAAGCATATCTATTAATTCCAATATTTATCTTATTTTGGTATATTTTTAATTCTCTTTAATTACTTGATCAATCTTGTATTCCTACATCTGGTAATATGAGCAGCTTATAACAAGCATTGCTAACTTTCTATGAACTTGTTCTGAAATTTTATATCATTTTTATTGTTTTGTGTTGTTTTGTTTTCATCTTCGTTGTTGTCATTTTCTTATGTAACATAAAACAAAAAAGAAACCTGTGATCTATGATAACTTTCTCTTTAACATAAAAGAAAAAAGAAAGAAAACATTCAGTCCTTTCTTCCACCTTTTAAAAATATACAGCATATTATTAATATACTGAATAGCATCCTACACAACACTAGTACATGAGAAGCCCCTCATCCTATATAACTATAGTTTAGGGCCTATTAATCCATATTTCCCCTTCCCTCCCTTCCCCCCCCCCAAGTGTTTTCTAGATAAACCTTCCTTTTTCACTGAAAAATTGTAGTAAAATAGATTTCTGTTGTGACTTCTGTGTAAACAATTCTCCTACCAAGTAAAACTCTTAGCCAAATTTCATAGGCTCCTACTTCAGGCTCATTGTATTATTGGATGTATCTGACTTACATGTAGAGGGAAAAATTGCAGAGCGCCAGTATAAATTCAACTGCATTTATATATTTCCATGATCTACAAGGATCATAAATCTCCAATAAATCCTTCCCCCTATGTGTCTACTAAAACCCCCAAATATTACACATAATACCTTCTGGTATTTTTGCTCAGATGGAGAACATTTAACAGCACCTTTGGGTGAATTTCTCATCTTCATTTTCTAGCATGCTGCCTCTTGAGTTTGATTTATTTATTTTGTTCAACTTGTGTTGTTTCTTCAGTCTACTTGATATTCTTTCCCATATTCACAAAATCGCCTTCTTTCTAGACAATCCATCTAGACTGTTACATTTTTTCCTCACTATGATTCCATATTAATGGGAACCCTAGCTTGTTCTATGTATCAGCTTTTCATAAGGCAATTTTAGAGAAGTTTTGCGGGGGAGACATTTTTCCAAACATTGGCTTATCTGTGAAACATTTTGTTGCTTTAAGTGCTTATTGATTGTGTGTATTATGGACCTTAAAATGTTGAATTGCCTGAAATAGTACCAGATATATAGTAACCAACAGACATATATTTTCTTAGACCAAAAGAATTATCCAAAGCTTTCTGTAAAAGGATCAGTAAGTGAACATACAAAACAGCTCACAAAATGATAATTTTAAATTTTAATTTTTTTTATTATTGTCTCCACCACCCACACAAAAATATTGCTTATAAATCATAAATCATATAATTCTATCAAATATTGTATGGCAAAAATGTATTTACGCCCAACACATAGATATGTTTTGCTAAATTATTGCCTAATAGTTGAACAATGATCTGTGACTTGACTGCGCTGTCATCTACATGCATAGAAAGACAGTAGTCGCCACTGCTACCTTCTAAAAAATGTTCATAGTAGTAACGATGACTGATAGAACAGGGACTGAGTAGTAAGATACAGCGAAATTTTTCCATGCGTTAATTTACGTGGTGTGTTAGTTTCACCTTATCAGTGAGGGTTTTATTGGGAAACAGATATAACAGAAGATGTACAAATACATAAGAAATTACAAGGTCGGTTTGCAACAGTCAGCCAAAGAGCTGGACGGGCCGGGGGACCGTCCAAGCTGAGGGCGAAGACTGGGGTTCCCCCAAAGAGCCCTCCTTTCCTTGTTCTTCCATTCCGGCTCGCTTACCTTCTACATTATCTAGGCGGTGGTCCGCACTAGGGTGGCTCTTCTCCGCCCGAAGGTGCAGAATTCCTGAGCCAAAAGTTGAGCCAAGTTTAGTTAAGCCTCTAAACTTCTCAGTTTAGAACATAATCAAGGACTACAATCAAGACCTCGCAGATGAATGAAAAAAAGATCTCGCAGATGACTGTAGAGCAATACCTTCCTGTCTGCAGAGGTCACTGATGGGAATTTTCAAGCATAGATAGCATATAACATCACTCTCTTCTCAGCAATTTTAATCTTTTCCATCATCGATCTTTTCTCTCTCTTCCCACCTTGACACTGACCTTCACCCAGACTCTACTGGCCTTTGTATTTCTACAGAGGACTCGTCCACATAGCTGTTATCAGTATAAGGTTGGACAAATCTTTCCTCATTTTTTATTCCCAGTCAAATAGCGAAAGCATTTGAAAGGTACAAATTTGTAGCGCTCTCTCATCTGTCACATATAGAAGAGGAAAAGCTGTCAATCTTTATACACATAGGTATGAAAATCAGTCCTGATGAAAATTAGAATTTAACATTTTGAGATACGTTCTTTGAGATTTTTACATATATTTATTGTAGCAATCCAAAATTCTAGATTTAACACTTCACTGCGAATAAAACTGTGTAAGTAAGTAAAGCAGGCATTAATTTCTGTGCCATGTGGTCACATTTACAAACACTTCATTCTAAATCATATGCATTTGTACATACGAGCTATCTCTTAAGAATCTGGTCCCCCCGTAACTCCGCAATTAAATGATAAACATTAGCATCTCAATTTTCAATCTAGCAGCTACTTTGTGTATTGTAAGTTATATGAGCTCATGGCCTATAATAATTCCTATAGTGTCTACAGTAAAAAGGCTTCTTAAGTAGATATTATAGAAGCAGATGAATCAAATTAAAGAAAAAACATCATGTAACAAATAGAAAACAAATAAAAGAAAATCTAACACAATCGAAGGAAGAAACAGACAAGTGAATAGTTTTACTTGGAGATGGTTACACTCTTCTTAGATAAAATATATAGACAGAATATCACAAAAATCCCAAAGAACACTACCAACTGACGTAAACTAATTGGTATTTATGAAGCATTCCACAGAAGGAGAAACTGTACTTATGGTTGGGTTCTATACTCATGTCTCTTCTTGTGCTCATAAGTTATTTATTGATAAGCACTATTTTACTCTATATGTGTGTTACACCTTTAAAAATAAATATGGATATAAAAATAAAATAGGACTATGTAATGCAAGATATAACGGAAAATTTCATTTAAAATCGCAAAGAAAAATATAAAACAGCTAATTATAAACATGAAAGTATGTCTAAAATATGTATTTAAAAGTTCTAAATCACAATAAATTGGATCACATATAGTCCAATATTAGATAGGATAATTTTGTATTATGAAATAATAAGATCTTTACAACTTACATACCTTACAAACCTAGAATCAGGTGAGCCTCAGTATTTTTGTCTTCCAATGTAAACAGTATGATTATGAACAATATTTAGGAGTAGGCACTTGCACAATAGCCAAGACAGCTCAAAGACATTAAAGGAAATTGGAAGAGATACCCAAAGGTATAGTGTTAACTTTATTTCTCCTTCCTTAAAATTAATACCTAATAAATGCAAATGTCAAATCAATAGGAAAGGATATTTATTTTATAAGTGGTTCTTGGACTGCTGAACAGTCATTTCAAAAATGAAATTCAAGAAACTCATATTTGTACTACTCTGTAATAAAAAAAAATAAACGAGTCATTGGTTGGAATATATATGCACCTTCAGGCCGTAATATTAAAATAAATTAAATGTACACAATTAAGAATCACAGTTTCTTGTATATGAGAAACCTAAACTATAAATGGAGAACACAATAAAAGAGACATGGTAGGTAGTAGGAAGACGGACCTTTCTCCAGTGGGAAGGGAATCAATGAAGGACCAGGGAGAGAAGAGGGTGGAAAGGAAAGGAAGATGTCTTATGTAGATGCACGCACTCCACACAAGGAATGCACATTTTCAGTACCCTATTAATACCCTATTAATAATTTTTTAAAAATCAACCATACTGTAGGCTAATTTACAAAGGAAATCAACTACATACTAATGAGCAAATACAGTGAATAAAAAATGGATATGCCAAATCCAGTAATATAAAAAATAATAAAAGGGATTGGATTTAAAATTTCATAGTAGCAGTATAATTAAGAAAATGACAACACACAGAAATAATTTTAATATTCTTCACAGAAAGAAAATATTACACTAATATAAAGAATATTTATATATTCCTTATACAAAGAGCAACTAAAGCCAACAACAGCAAAAGCAATACAGAAAAAATGGCAAGATATTTGATAAATTACAAAAATCAAAATAATATATTTATCATTCGAGCAGAAGGTTTAAGATATCTAGTATTTCAATTTTTTGTGACTTCTAATTTTATAACTTCTATTTTTTATAAATTGTGACTGTAGAATTGAGTGGTTCAGTGCCAAGCATAGTAGGTATCAAGATTGCTTCTTGGATGAGTAATGTGGGTGGTAGTCTCTAGCATACCACGAGGGAAGCCTCAGAATAAGTATGAGAACCTTTCTGCAACCACATTAATTCCAAGAATTGTACGAGTCTGTACAGATATGATGCAAGAATAATAAATTTATCCAAAAGATTTATATAGTACTAAGCAACCAGATTACATAACAGAATGGAAAATTTGCTTCTTTTAATGATTAAGCTTGAAAGTGAAAAGAAATATTATACATGTGATGCATTCTTCCCAGGGACGACCACAGATTCGCTTCAGGTATACACTCATTTCCTACTGAAACAAGCCATATGCCTTCAGGCAGAAAACATAAGGAAAAAAATTGCTCTAACGTTTGTTGCTTTTCCTTCGAATAATCTCCCCCTCATTTCCACTTCAAAGAAGATGTTTCCAACATTTTCCACTTGTATGTCTTATGAGAGTGAACGCGTATTCAATGGATCAGCCCCAGCGATGCCTGAGATCACTGATGTACGAATCTCCAGCGCGGGAGTGGGATGAATATAATGAGCAGAGGGAAAGATGAGGGTGTAAAACCGAGAAACGTCAGCCTCTGAAAGATAACACTAAACATTCCTATCTACAGAATGCTGTAGCTGCTGTGAAGGGAGAGGATAATCCCCCGTGAGGTAATTTAGGATAATACGTAAGCAGGGCGTGACGCATGTTTAGTGGAAAGGAAGTATGTCTTCCTTCCTAGGAGAACGTAGCTCAATGCTCTGTACATGACAGGAGATAATACATGCTCCCTTATTGGACCGAAGCTCGTACAGTATCTTGTCCGCACTGTAAATAGGAAGATGTGTTTCCCCATACAACAGAAGCAGCACAAGGGGGATTTAGCCTGCAGCAAAATATAGCCAGGGTTCATCAGGTCAGACAGTGAGGTAGTACTTCGCATGCAGTGGTGATTGAAAACGACTGATATACGAGACAAAGCAGTGAACAGCTATGGAGATCAGGTAGAGTGTAGCACACTCAATATAAAAATGAATATAACCACGAAAGTGACTCTCAAAAATGAAATAGTCATCAAAACTTTGCACAGATAACGAGACAGAGGCATGTAAGATTGATCAAACGATCACATATTAACAGTTCTTTCAGTAAATCAGCACATAGTAGTACAGTTATACCAGCTATCCTACGTACCGTGTACATATTTTTTCTCTTTTTTTCCATCTCCCCTCCTTCTCAGTTGCTCCTTCCTATGTGAGCAGTTTCTTTCCCCTTTCACAATATCTATTGTACCTTTCAGATTTTATTTACTATTTCAGGCTGTGAAATACGATGTTTACACATGTGAGTTTGATTTATTTCCCTTATGAGTATGGTCTCTAGTTGTATCCATTTAACTATAAAAGTCTCTTGTCTATCTTTCTTTATAGCTGAGTAATACTCCATTGTATAAAACACCACATCTTTTTTATCCGTTCTTCAGTTGATGGGCATTTTGTTGTTTACAAGATTTAGCTATAACAAATTGTGCTGCTATAAACATGGGTGCACATATATCGCTGTGCTGTGATGTTTTCAGTTCTTCTGGAAAAATACCCAGGAGGGGAATAGCTGGGTTGAATGGACCTCTAATCCTAGTTTACTAAGGAATCTCCAGACTGATTTCCACAGTGGTTGCGCCACTCTACACTCCCACCAACAGCAGAGAAGAGTTCCTTTTGCCCCACAGCCTCTCCAGCATTTATCCGTGGTTGGTTTCTTAATGACAGCCATTGTTTCTGGGGTGAGATGGAATCTCAGTGTTGTTTTAATTTGCTTTTCTTGAATGACTAATTATGCTGAATATTTTTTCATATATTTACTTGCCATTTGTATTTCTTTATCTGAGAAGTGTTATTCATCTCAGATGCCCATTTTTGTATTGAGTCTTTGAATTTGGGTGACCTGATTTTTAAAAACTTCTTTATATGTTCGAGACAGGAGTCCTTTGTCTCAGGCACAGTTGGCTAAAATTTTTCCAGTACGTGGGTCTTCTTTTCAACCTTTTGGTGGTTTCTTTTGATGTGGAAAAACTTTTCAATAAGATAAGATCCCCGTTGTTGATTCTTTGAAGTATTTCACGTGCAGTTTGGTTTTTGTTCATAAACTCTTTGCCTATCCCTATGTCTTCAAGATTTCTACCTAGTTTCTATTCCAATGGATCTAGCGTTGCTGTTTTAATACTTAGATCTTTATTTAGGCCATTTTGACTTTATTTTGCTGAACGGTGTGTAATATAACAATCATTGCTAATATTCTATCACCTTGTTTTGAAATTCTGTATCATTTTTATTGTTCTCTATGCTGTTTTGTTTCTGTATTTGTTTTGGCTATTTGGGTTTTTTTTTTCAATTTTCTTTAAAATGAGAAACAAAATTTATATGCATATACAAGGATAGCTGGGATAGTTGTCTTGATTACTTTTTTCTCCTTGCGGAGACAAAATACCCAACACCCAAAATGAAGGAAGGAAAGGTTTATTTAGCTTACAATTAGTGGAGGTTTCAGTCCATACTTGGCTGGTTCTGAGGCACAGTGGCACACGGCAGAGGGCAAACTGTTCAGGGTAGCAGAGCATAGGAAAAAGAACCAGCAAAAAAGGGAGGAATGACAAGCAAGCAGCTTCTCTCCTTCCTTTACATTGTAAACAGCCTACCCCCACCCAGGGAGTGTGTACCTCTCGCACAATCTCCATGCCTTCCTCTTCCACAGGCTCAGGATGTGTACAAAGTAAGCACCCTGGCTTCCTGCTGAATCACTCAGCCAAACCTCTAGAATCCCCAAGTTGACACAATGTATCAACCATAACAGGTGTGTTGCTGATGTCCGAGGTTTATTGAAAGGAACAGTCAATGCTTAAAATTTTCTTTTTCTTGACCAATTTTGCATTTTTGTATGTGGTAATCAGAATGACTGGTCTGAAATTCCTATCATCTTGTATGGTGAAGCTCTGCATTAGTTCCATTTTTTATTACTTGTTGAGATCTTCGATTGTTTGATCAATCTTACATTCTTACATCAGGTGGACTAAGCAATTTCGTTGAAGATAACATTATGTAATGTAGCAACTATTGTTAACTCCTACCATTTTGTTTTGAGGTCATGTATCATTTCTGTTGTTTTTGTGTTGTTTTGATTTTTGTCTTCATTGTTTGTTGGCTTTTTATCTTTAAAATAAAAATTTAAATTAATTAAAATAGTTCAGTTGAACTCAATTTCCAATATGGTATACCATTTTAGCCAATCATTATGAAATACACTTATGCTTCTCAACTGACTGTGGCTAGATATCAGTTAGATATCTCCTTTCAGTGATTGTAAAAGAAATATTTACACACTTGGGCTGGGGATATAGCTTAGTGGCACAAGCGCCTGCATGACAAGTGCAAAGTTCTGAGTTTGATGCCCAGTACCCCCCAAAAGAGAAAGAAATATTTAAAGCTCTCAAAATTAAAGAGCTGTAATGTCCAACTATTTTATGATCATAATAAAAATTATATCAAAACTTAGAGATGTGATCTTTTTTATTATTTTAAACAGAATAGTAATAAAAAAGAACAATAGCAAAATACCAACAACATATATAAAAACAAAATAAAAAAATAAAAATCATACAGGGTTTCAAAACATAATGATAGAAATTAACAATGGTTGTTATATTACACATTATTATCTTTAGTAAGGTTGCTCAAATTACTAGATGTAGGAATGTAAGATTATTCAAACCATTAAAGTAAATAAAAATGAAACAAAAAACCATTAGAAAAGATACTGAGTTTCACTAGATAAGATGGCAGGAATTCACCAGTGATTGTTATATTGCATATTGTTGTCTTCAGATTAGTTGTTCAGATTACCATATATAAGCATGGAAAATTAGTCAAAAATTAAGCATTATCTGTTCCTTTCAATAAACCATTAGACATCAGCAGTACAGTAATCCCAGCTATCCATATATATATATTTTTTCCCCTCTTTCTTTTTCTCCTTTCCCCTCACCCCAGTTGTTCCTTCCTTTGAGTTATTCTTTAAGCAAATTAACAGAAAAATGTTTGTTCAAAACACTAATGTAATAGAGAAAATATATGACTAATGCAGAAAAGTAGATGAAATAGGTACATGAGACAAAAGAGTTGTAGGAAAGACAATACGTACGGCAGTTTTTCTGATCAAATCTTTTCATTTTTTGCACAAATATTTTGACTAGTAAAACATCAGATGGTTTCTAGGAAGAGTGAATTTGATTTAAGAAGGTCTCAGTAAAATATGAGATAAATGAACTTCAAGAAGCAAAATAAAGAAATATATATCTAAAAGATGCATAGTTTATGAAGAAGTGAGAAAAATATTAAGAAAACAGAGGAACCTTTATCTTATTATAGCTCCACATAAAAGTACATGTGAGGGTAGGGTTCAGTCACGCTCCAGTACTGGGGGAATTTAAAACATAGGTAACATTTTATATGAGCATAAGGTATAGATTATCAGAAAGGAAGTTTTTCAAAGGGAATTTAATGGAATTATTGATGTTAAAATCCATTTTCCTGTTCCTAAGCCCAAAATTTTGAAGGCTGTATTACCCAACCCATGCCGCCCTACAAAAATGACTCACCTCAGGGAAAAGAATTCCATGTGGATATTCAAGCATGGAAACTGATTACTCTTGCCATGAACAAAATTAAAACTCTAATTCTAAAATATGAGTAGCCAATAAAAGAGCAACAGGTATCGAATGCAAAGTCCCAAGGTGAAGGATGAAGACTAAAACACAGAGAAATGAGTGGACCCAGAGAGAACAACTGTGATAGGTAAAAAAGATGAGCACTGAAGGGAACAAGGAAAAGATGAAAAGAGGTTGAGAGAAAAGAGAGAATGAGGAAGAGATGAGTAGAGGGAAGAAGAGCTCACAAAGCTTGATCCTCAGAGAAATTCAGGTCTGCATTACAGACACAGCATGAGAAAGATGCGATTGTTTATTCAAAATCATTACCTGAGAAACCGGCTTATAGTCATATAATTAGAGATACTGATTTAATTATCAAATGAAACAGAATAGTTGAAGATAGTACTTTCCGAAAGCATGATTAATGATGGATTAATGATGATAGAGTTGGAAAAAACAACAGCGGAGCAAGGAACAGTTATTTAACATAATTAGATAGTAGTAATAATGTTAATGGTGTACATTTTGAGATTTAATAGCAATGAGCATAAATAAACACACCTGAGAGCCAGATGGAGAGCTGTACCCTGCACATGCACGGACACTTGTGCACATTTATCCAGGGCCTAGTGGAGGGGTAGCTGAGTAACCACTGACACATTTTTTACTTCCTTCTCTGAAGCCAATTATTGAAACATAAGTACGGATTTTATCATGCATAATGCCTAATTAAATCTTAGCCTTGCCATTAGCTAACAGTCTGATATAAATCACTAGGCTTCCCTGACATGATTTTGTATTATATAATCAATGTAATATTATCCATCTATGACTTATTTTTTTCTTTACAAGTATGGCAATTTAATTATATAGTTCGATTTTACCTCATATGAATCTAAACTCAAGCTTCAGAATTCCTTGAAGGTTTTTGAATTTCAAAATTAGGGCCTCCAATTAACCGCATGTCAAGTATTTAATATTTTCCACAAACAAGGGAGTTTATCTATTTCCAGCTTACCTGTAAATATAGTTTATTTTCTTTTGTTATAGTTACCATAAGTTCTTTCTATAGAGGTGGGTCTCCATTTACCCGGGGTCCACTGGTTGGATTATTACAACCTAAACCATTACTGCTGTTCTGTTTTTTATACAAAAGCACATAAGCTGTGTCCTTTAGAAATCTACTGGTAATTTTCTGCACTGACTGAAATGAAGTAAATGTCACTCTGCTATCATAAAATAAAAACCACTCTTTTGACATTTCCTTAGTTTCCAAATCCTATTCAATAATAGCACTGGAGCTGTCTCTCCCTATGAAATAAATGGTTCTGGGAGGGTGCCAACACCAGAGTTTCCGACTGGTGGCACATCTGGTATGAAGACTCAGTACTGTACTGCTTCTGACATAAGGGTAGTAATGCCCCCTTTCAGAGGATATGCAGAGTGGACAACAACAGAACTTAATAGGTAGGGAAACAATTTTGGGCAGAAAGGTTCTTCAGTTCTAAAAGGGTTTAATTTTTTACCTGGATTCTAACTAATATCATTGAAGTCAATATCAACAGACTGACTCTCTGTCAGTGAAGAGAAAGAAGTAGTTCTTTTAACTGGCAACTCCAAAATGAGTGGAAGTGAGAAGTTGTCTAAAATTTTTCTTCTCACATGATGTTTTTTGATCGTATGAAAATCTTGGGAAAGTAAGAATAAGGTATTCAGGTTCCTCTGTGGTTTGCATATTTTCTCAGCATTCTGAAGAGAGGCACAATTTTCACAACAATATTGGTTGTCACCAGTAAGAATCTCTGGAGCCAAAAAATAATTTAGTAAGTCAGTTACTGAAGGTGTATTTTCACCACTATGACTTATTTTTTAATTGCAGGTTATATATGTAAATTGCCTACATCATGCTTGGAGAAAATCCTCCTTATGTAACAACAGTTTTAATAGTATTAAACGAATGGCATCATGATCAATAACTTGGGAGCACTGGTAGAGACACCTATATTTATTGGTGTTCAATAAATTGAGTGTCCAATATTCAATGAAGAAGAGATCTGAAGTTGCAGTTGACTTAACGACTATTACACATTAGAGCTACAAAAGTTTATTTAACTTCTTCATAGCTGGCACATAATATCCGGCTTGCACAATTTAAGAGAGAGGCAGCTCAGTTTTCTCACAGCATCAGTTCACGGTAGATGGACTCCAAGGCAGAAGGCTGTGGCAGCCTAGAAGGATAGCAGAGCAGGAAGATGGTCCTTGTAGAAGAGGTGATGAACAAAATATGGACCACATGACCACACCTTCATAATCCACCCAGATACACCTACAGAGGTGCCCCACCCATCCCCAGGACAGCTATTCAGGCTGGGCAATTTAAAACTTCACCCCAACAACCATCTGCCACCTCATTTCATCTTGATATCCAAAATCAGCTCCTTCAACCAAGCTTGATCTCCAAATGAAGACAATAACAATTTCATGATTCTTTCTAAGATAATACAACCATTCCATATATAACAGGAAATGCAATGACTCTTTTCCCAAAGTTGTGATATGTCCACCATTTTTCAAAATTCCAATCATCTCTTTTGATCTTTAAAGCAATGTCAGTAAAACTTTAAAAAAGTACATAATTTCATGCAATGGGCCTCCGGTCCAACTGCAAATGGAGTCCTTCTTCCCAACTGATACCTCTGACTGGCCTTTCCTACCCATTTCTATATCAGCATTGTGACCCTCAGAGCTCTGACCAGACTGTCCCATTAATTTCTGCTTACTATCTCTAGCTGGCATCGCCGAAGCTTTCCAAATTCTTCCTGCAAACCTGTTTCACAGACTTCTGAAATGCGTGGTCAGGTACAGTCACAGCAATAACCCCACTTCTCTGCTACCAGTTTTCTCCATTATCCAGTATACTCACAATACACAACACCTACAATTTAAAGGAGAATTTTAATTTGCCCATTGTCTCTGTCATTGACCTGGGCTAGAGATATCATTGGAAAAACGCATGGCAGAGTAAAGCTCCTTAGTTCACGGAGGCCGGGAGGCAGAGCAGAGGAAGATTGTCTGAAAAGAATGTGAGTGATCAGACTCAGACCACAAAGAAATTCCCCCATGATCCACACAGACGTACCTTGGAGCATGCTCCAGCCATCCCCTTCTTGGCTCCAAAGGCCCATCTGATTGAGATTCTATGCTAACCACTGCAACATATGATAGTCTCCTCATAGACCAAAAGACAGACTATATAAGATTCTAAAATTACCTCTGTGAACCTTACATAATCTTGGATGCTAGAGCCATTCCCCTGGGCTTTGAAGCATTTTATTATAGTGCTTTCTTTCCACACCCGCCTTATGAAGCTCAAATGGCCAAATCAACAGCCTGGAACAATTCATCTCTCCGTGTGAAACAGATTTTGACCAACATTCCCTGAACTAAGCAAACTCTTGCCATCATTCCAATGCTCAGTGTCACACACATAACCTGCCTTTGGGCACTGTTCTTAGACAGTGAACTATACAGCTTCTTAGCTAATATTCTCTTCTCATTATGATGTAAGTATTGCTACTGTGAGGATCACAAAAACAGAGATCTACGATAAGACAAGCTAAGGAAATTGACTTATATTCCACAACTTAGGGAACAAAGCTGTAATTCTGGTCTGTTTTCAAGAAAATCTCTTTCATGCTGCATAATAAACTCTAAAACTTTCTGCTTCTCTGTTGAGGTGTGAAGAGGCAACATGGTAAGCGAGTTTAAGGCTAGAAATACAGTGGGAAAAACAGTTTCTTATTGAGATTTTTCTAAGTGCTGGTAGAGAGTTTTGAACAGGAAAGCCAAGCTGTGATTATTTAGCAGGAGGCAAAATGAGGACAAGTGTGTGAAGGGTGGTGTTAGTTGAAGTGAGGAGTGGAAAAATATGAATGTAGAAAGAAGGTAATTATACTGGTCAAAGGAAAGACACAAAGAGACAATTTTCAGATTTGAATGAAGTCAAGTAGGGATCTTTCTTACTTTCTTGGTGCTGGTACCCAGTACCCAACATCCACAGCCCTGAGGAGGACAGATATACTCTGGGGAATGGTTTGAAGAGATTTCAACTCACAGATGGCTGATTCAAAGACCTGGCAATGTGCGAGTGGGCGTGGCAGAAAAGAAACAGTTCATGGCAAGGTGGCAAGAAGTGCTATAGATCAAGGGAAAAGGGGCTATGCCCTTCCAGGCCATGCACCAGTGTGCTCACACCCTAAAGCTTCGCCTCCCAGCCTCCCACTGCAGAGTCCTGCATGGATTAATCCACTGATGAGTGTCATCCTCCATCATCCAAACTCCTCCCCAAGCCCAACCTATGAGAAAAAGGGGCTTCGGGGACATTTGGATATAAACCGTAAATGACCATAACTGTCTTCTTCATATGCCTCCTTAGATTCTCCACACGAGTTTTATTTTAAAGAGAAAAAATAAAACAACACTAATGCATATGAAAACCAAATACAAAAACAACTAAAATTACACGATTTCAAAACAAGATCATAGGAATTAACAATGGCTGTTATGTTACATAGTGTTATCTTCAGTGAAGCTGCTCAGATTACCAGATGTAAGAATGCAAGATTGATCAAACAATTAACTACACTAACCAGTAATAAAAACACATTAGAAATGAAACAGAGCTTCATTAAATAAGATGATAGGAATTCAAAAATGCTTGTTATATTGTATATTGTTGATTTCAAACTGGGTGTTCTGATTACCAGAGATGAGCATGCAAAATTGGCCAAGAAAAAGAATTAAACATTAACTGCATAGTGTTAACACTGTGCACAGACTAGTAAGAATGTACCATTGGACATCTCTTCTATATCTTCATAATAACTGAAAGAGTTCTGTGCACCTAATCTTTGCATCTGTTCATTTCAACAAAAACTCTTTAGCTGATTTTAATTTGGGAAATAAATTAAAATTGTTTTCTCATTCTGTTAAGTAGCATCCAAAGTTCACTACTTAGTCCAGCAGCAATGTGAATATATTCTATGCAGAAACAGAAACAGATGGCTTCATGTATTTGTCTTCAATTATGAAATACTCATAATTGCAATGAAATGCAATAAATAAACTGGAATTTAAGTAAGCATAAGGTATAATAGTTCTATTTTTAATAGTGTTATGAACATGCAAGTGTGTGTTGAGAGAAAAGTGATGTAAAACAGAAGCATTAAAACAAAAATATATATGAAACATAATGTAGTAAAACTTTTGAAGTATGCATAAATGGTTTTTTAAATCTATGGCAATAATTGTTCCACATTAAAATTAAATGCATATATGTGTGTGTGTGTATATACACACACAGACATACTCCCATGTGTGTATGCTTTCCAGTAGTCAATAACAAGAAAAATTATAATAAATAATAAATTATGTGAGATGAAATTTAATACAGATTGAGAAATTTTGTTCCGCTTAATCCCAATGTGTACTGCATGTACATATGCATCTAACACATTATTCAACTTTTACTATCTACAAACACTGCATTAATACTGGAGATACTGAAATTAACCCAGCTCTTTTGATACAGAGTCTCACAGCCTATAGATACAAATAATTTTAACAGATAATTTCAGTGATAGAAATTGGTGCCAAAGAAATGTGTGGTAAAGAAAGCAATGCAATAAAGAAACTTAGTCACTATTATGTGTGTGAAGACAAAGCCTTCGAGAGTGGATATTGACCAACCAGCAGAAGCACAGAAGGAAGCCTGTGCCCCTCCCTTCCTCTGTCAGGTCTTCTGCACACATTTTCTCAGTGCAGACACAGCAAATTTATTACACTCGCTGCACGGTTCGCTTCCTCCTTTGTATGTACTAAGGAGGGTACGTGCCACCCTCTGCTTGGAGGGTACGTGCCACCCTCTGCTTGGAATGCCCTCTGAAATTTACACTTCCCCGCACTATAGTTGGGGTGTGTATATATTTAAATCAATTTTACTCCCCTTAACATGTCAGAATACCCCTAGGCTCACATAATCTCTTCATTCTTCTCTGATATCTTTTCCACAGTTTTACAATTATTCATCCATGTACTAATTTTCCCTAACACTCCATGAAGTCTCCAATGCATTTTAATCATTTTTCTTCCTTCCATTCCTCGATGATTCAGATTTGGATGCCTATTAATTCTTCAGAGGATAAAGGAGAGTAGAATGGTTGTTGATGTTTATGAGACAGATGAGAAAGGCCTGTGCTATTCCAGACAAACAGTAAAAACCTGCAGTGCAGAAGACAAATAACTCACTGTAATTCAGAAAATTGGAAATAGGAGCTCAGAACCAGGACAGACCCAAAAAGGAGGCAGTGGTGTACTCTACTGTGAAAGGCCTTGTGTACTTTCCAAGACAACTGGACAACCTTTGTAGAAATGGCTAAAAGAGATCACAGAGTCTGACAATCAGACAGATCTGTGCTCTTCACAGTCAACCCGAGTGGGATGGATGGAGAACATTACCTAAGACTGAGTGCAATTGGAAACACAAGTTCAGTGCCAAAGGTTAACTGCAAAGCAGTAACTTAGCAAAAAGATTCTCGTATGAAATTTGTATGAGGCACTGGGTGTATAGGATTACAGGATTTGAAATGTCACTCCGTTGCTTGTAATTGAAGTCCTAGGATATAGCTGTCTACACCTAGTAATTCAGATTGTTTGTTTTAGTACATTAACAGACACACGCAGCATACTGATATTTAGCCTAGATAGTAAATGCAAAGACAAAAATAATGTGGTAATTCTGATACATAACACTGTCTTGTATATCAGACTTATTTTTCTGAGAGAGGAGGTATTACTAGTGCAATATGGGGTTTGAGCATTACAGTAACCTTAACGAGTACACTTTCTGATAGACACAAATCCTTCGTATTGTCACTTGTATGTATTTACAAGATTTTGTATATGATTTATTACACAATTATTCCAAGATATGTGTTTGTTTATGGCTGTAACTAAACTCAATGTTTTTGTTGGAAAATTAGTAACTTTTAAAACAACACTAAACTTCATACCTGTGCAATTAGTGCTTGACTAATATAGGTAGTAAATATTTGTTAAATGACTACAAAGGGTACAAAGGCTTGAAAGAAAAGCAAAAAAGAAAAAGATATGTATTGTTTTTTGATTTGCAAACAATAAATTTAAAAATATTCACTTAATGCTCTTTAAACAGTACGTTAAATATTCATTAGAAAAATAATCAATTTAGGATTCCTTCAGTACTTCTAAAATTAAGAAGACAAGAATCAAAGTTATAGTGGTCAATATTGAATGCTACATTACTTAAATTCTTGTCTTTAATCACACAAGTGATGGATATTAATTTTATACTAAAATATAAATATAAACATGTGAAACCTGAAATAAAAAGAAATGATGGTAAAAAAGGGGGAGGTGGTAGAAAATAAATATTTAGTGCACTGTATTTTTTTGTACGACTTCTATACACATATATAGTTACATACACCATTGCACGTGCACACACACACACACACACACACACACACACACACACGTACTTGTAAGTCTCCACTCCACTATATTAAGTGAACTTATAATCATTTCTATAGCCACTGGGAAATATAAATTGAAGGTCCTAGTTAGCACTTTCAGATATGCACACAGTGAATAAGAAACACGTTGTAATGTAAATATCACGGCACACAGTGTGAAGATAGCAGATGGCGGCATCCTCTGCAGGATTAATTCTTCCTGAAATTTCTCCAGCAGGGTTCTCCTGGTCGTTCAGTTTTTCTCATATCTAATTAATTAAGCAAGTTTTATTATCCAGGATATATGAAGATATTTTTAAAAAATGCAACAAAGGAAGAAAAAGAACAATGTACTTTTAGTATTTTTAAATGAACTCTGATTTTAAATTGACTATTTATAAAATTATATCTCAGTGTATTTATATCTTTGTATGCATTTATGTCTATCCAAATCTATCTCATTTTTTGACCCAGTTGAATTACTTAGCTAAGAATGAAAGAGTTCCACATTCTTTCCATTTGGGATAGTTAATCACCAGTTCTATAAACTTGATAATAAGATAATTCACAAATATAAATTTTTCTTCCTTTACTGACATCTCTTACTTTTTGGAATCAAGCTCACATTTACATTTTTTCATAGCTCAACACTTTCCCATAGTTATACACTTTAAAATTATATATGTAAGTAACAGTGAAACATGTACATCTACATTTTATTCTGCCACCACACACAAATGCAGAAATAAGAAAGTAAGTCCACTGGGGAAGTAGAAAGAGGTGGAGAAAGAAAGAGAAGCAGGTGAGCGTCAAAGTGGAAAATGAAACAATAAGGCAGGTCAGAATTTTGTTGTTGGAATGGAATTTAGAACAGATCTTTTCAGTTAACTTAAAAAAGAAAAATGAAAAATTGCACTTATAACAATAATTTGGACAAAGGTAGATACAATCTAATCTAGGGTTACATTCTATTAGTACAGGTCATTTAAAATTTACACATTTTTTTCTGTCTCTCGTTTACTTGTCATAAAAAAATGACAATGAAATCAAGTAACAACATAACTGACAGTTTACTTATTAGAAATATGTGCCCTCTTTAATAGTGTACACATGATATGTTTGCACTGATAATAATTTTTCCAATATGTAATTGTAGTACTACATGAATTTCATATAATATTATCCAATATTGAAACTAAAATATTAACTATCCACTGAGGAATAACACCTCTTATATGTATATGGAGATTATTCAATTTATTTTTCTAAAAGTGAATTTACTTCCAGATTTAGGACTATCTGAGAATATTCAGGAAATTGTTAGATATGTAACAGCAAAGAATATATATGTTTCTAAAGGAGTTTGAATGAAAACAAGAAGACATAGTAAGATAATAACACCAGAGTTGTTTCTGAGATGGTGTTGGCTAAGTGTCTGTGATCCCTCATCTACACAGCTAGTGGCTCTTAGTATCAACTATGTGAAGAGACACTGTATTTGAGAGAAAGCTAGCAGCACCATCAAGTAAGAAGTCCAAAAGTCCATGACAAGTTTTTCTATCTAGTCATAAAAATTCATCTAGGTGTTCAGGGAATGGAGATGCCAAGGATCTTATTAAGCAAATATCATAATTGTTAATTTTTTTTTACTCCATACTATGCAACAAGTTCTGTAGAAACTGCTGTAAATACAACACTACTCTTCAGAAAAGCTGATGTAACTATTTCTTACTTGACCGCAGAGAAAGTGAGGCTCAGAGAGGCAAACTGACTTCTCACAGCCTGTAGTTAATGTCATACTCAGGACGTGAATTCAGAACTGGGTGTAGTGAACTGTTAGGTTAATCTTCTATACTTCGGCGATGCTTAAATTTGTCCTCCACTTTTAATACATCTTCCTCAGAAAAGCCCTACCAATATTCAGAAGAATAAAGCAATGCCAGTGGTAAATCCAGAGTGTCCCTCAAACTCTCACTTGCTGGAGGCAGAGTCTTTCGAAGGCAACTGGACAGGGGGTCGCCATGCTCCTCAGAGAATTCTTCCACTAATGAGCTCCGCAGCCGTCCCTGCCGTCAGGAAATGGGATCCGTTTGGAGGACAGTCCCTGGCAGTGACCCGGAAAGGAATTTCCGCCCCGCCCTCCCTGCCTCTCTGCTTCCAGCCTACCATGACATGATCCACGAGGGGAATCCTTTCCATCCTCCTCTGCCACGATTTTCTCTCTTGGAGCTGGCCAACCATGGAGTAAGAGCTTGGACCAAAATAAACTCTTGTTCCTGATGGTACATGGAGAAGTAATCCCCTTTATTAGTGGTTGTCCCTAGGCCTCACACACATTTTCTCCATATCTGTACCCAGTCAGTAAATACTGCAAGGATCCATGAGAATCTCATTTTCTCTGTGGGAAAACCAGGGGCTGCAGTAATATGCACAGAAATGTGCACAGAGACACAAAAAAAACATTTTTTACTTTATTTGAATAGAAATAATTCAATTGTGTAAATTTAAATTCAAATAACTCTACATCATGTATAACACAAATTAACAAATTCTTATTTTTTGGAGCCCAAAATTCTCATAAGAAACTTTGCCCTAAGGTCATATGCAGCAAAATCTTGAGAGACAGGGTTACTAACCACTTTCAAACCATAAAAAAATGACTAAATGAATAAGTTAAATATACAGTTAAAGAAAAATCTCAAGCTATAAAATATGCTATTTTATTATTACATTATTTACTCAAAATATGTAAATCTGGGTTGTGTCCCAGATTTCTCTAGCAAAAGTACTAAACTAGGAGAAATAGCTAGAACAAGCAGCCTCCTAATCTTTACCTCCATCCGATCATCCAGCTATGACTCATCTTCATAAACTGCTTTTCCGAAGTGTCTGCCTTGCATTCATCTTGAATGTTAGAGGAGTCTTTAGTGCAACAGTTCTGTGAAGCATTATACGTCTTCATCCTTGGCTAATCAATGAACAAGATCAGGTTCTGGGTGTGGAAAATCATTTAGAAAAAACAAAAATACCTGCGTATACCTGCATGACTAAACATTTCCACAAACATCAAGTGCAGGTCCCTGCCTGGAAGTCTGCTGGGCTTGTCTTGGATTTGAAGACATTAGTAGGATGACATCATAGCGTCTTTCGCATTTGATTAACCTTGTTCTCCATAGAAAAGACAATTGTATTAAAATATCAAAAGGTGGTAAAGTAGTTATGTTGATTGGAAGGAAAGGCTTGAAAATTAAAGACATTAAGTGGGAGTAAACGCCACAGCGGCTATTCTTATTAATATTGAAAGTGCAGTGGCTTTCTTTCTTTCTTTCTTTCTTTCTTTCTTTCTTTCTTTCTTTCTTTCTTTCTTTCTTTCTTCCTTGTTCTCTCTTTCTCCCTCTCTTTTTCTCTCTCTGTCCCTAACTTTAGCGGAGTCTTTCATTGGAGCACCTAATTTTAAGGTGCAAATAAGAGAAAGAAAGAATATACTCAATATATATTCAATAACTTCTAAAGCCATTAATATGAAAAAGATCACTTCTACATAAAGATAAAAACAGCAGCTTGTTAATACTTCTGCTTATACACAAAATAAATAAATTCTGGGGCAAGAGGATTGCAACCTTGAGTCCTGTCCAGGTAACATGGCAATTTAGCAAGATCTTGTCTCAGAATAAAAGAGGCCTAGGGGCTGGAGGTACAGCTCAGTGGGCTAAGTGCTTGCCGCTGAGCACTAGGGCCCTGAGTTCGATCCCCGGTCCCGAAAAAAAAAAAAAAAAAAAGAATAAAAGAGGCCTGGGTTCAACACCCAGTACAGGCCCTCAAAGGAGCTAAAATGAAAGACAAGATAACTTGTGAATAGTGAAGTATTTGCTGTGGGCGAGACCTCAAGACAAATGTCTAAACAAACACACCCACACACCTCCCTAAGTGTGAACATCAGGAATTGATATTCTAAATAGGTAGTGTCACCTTGAAAAAGCCAGGAAGATCCAGTAATCAGACCCCCTAAAGGAAAGGCCCCCCATTCTGTGTTCATACCCGCTTGCTTTGTGGCTGGCTTCCTCATTTGTTCCCAGTTTACTCAGTTTACCTGAACAATTATACTTGTAATCTTATTGGCTGACCATAGTCTTGTCCCATCTCATGTCCACCTTATAATTTCCCATTTTCTCCCTCTCTTCACTTCCTGGTTTTGCCCTATAAAGTCCTGGGGAGGGCGAGGTTCTTGGCAACCCACTCAGGCCCCTCTGTCCCTCTCTTGGACAGAAGCTTTCTTTCCCCTTGTTATGCTTGATACATTTTGTCAACTTAGGGAGTCTAGAGGTTTGGCTGAGTGATTCAGCAGGAAGGCAGGGTGCTTACTTTGTATAGATCCTGAGCCTGTAGAAGAGGAGGGCATGGAGATTGTGTGAGAGGTTCACGGCCCCTGGGTGGGGGTAGCTTGTTTACAATGTAAGGGAAGAAAAGAGGCTTTTTGCAGCCATTCCTCCCTTTTGCTGGTTGTTTGCTGCCATGAACGTTTGCCCTCTGCCATGTGCCACTCTGCCACAGAACCAGCCAGGTATGCGCTGAAACCTCCACAAACTGTAAGCTAAATAAACCTTTCCTTCCTTCATTGTGGGCGTTGGGTATTTTGTCTCGGCAAAGAGAAAAAAGTAACCAAGACAGAATTTGGTACCAGAGGAGTGGGGTTGTTGCTGTTACTATACCTGACCATGTGGTTCAAGAGCCTTTGGAAATAGTTTGTGGGAAGAGTTTGGAAAGGTTTGGAGATGTCTGGTCAGAGCTCAGAAGACCAGAAGGCTGATAGAAATCCTGCCGGTAAAGACCAGGTTCAGGAGGTTTCTGTTGGGAAGAAGGACCTCATTGGCTGTTGGACTCCAGACGATGTATGTTACGGCTTGGCAGAAAGTTTGTCTGCATTTTGCTCATGTCCAGAGACTTTGCCTAAGACTGAGATTAAGGGCAGCAGAAAGCTGATTAATCTGGCAAAATAAATTTCAAGGCAGTTGAATGTTGGGGAAGTGGCATGGCTATTGTTGCCGGTTTTTAGCCATGTTCATATTGACAGTCAAGAGCAAATAGCCTAGCAGGATGATTTAAAATGTGAGTTTGGCTAGAAAGGAAGTTCCAGTAAAGCTGTGGATTGCAAAGATAAGGCTGAGGAGATCTCTATTGCTATGAAGGAAGGAGAGAATGGAAAAGATGGCCTGAGAGCATCACAAGCAGCAAGTCTCCACCCTTTGCTGCCTCAAAACTGTAAAGGTAAGAGGCCTTGCCTTGAGAAGGAAACCAAAGAGTGCCATGTTCCAGAGTGGTGGCAGCGACCACACCAGGTTCCAGAATGGAGGCGGTATAGAGAATTTGTTCCTCAGCAATGGATTCGGTGCGCCCAGCGATCCAGGCACTCGACCTCTATGGCCAAGCAAGAGGAAAGTTTGGCTACTGCTCCAGGTGGCAGCAGACCTAGGCATCATTCACATGGCCCTGGCTTTAGGTACATGGAGAGTGCAAGAGTTCTGAGGTTAAAGAGGCTTCCACCCAGATTTCAGAATGCCTGGGAGGCCAGGCAGTGTTCCCCTGAGAGGGCAGTGTATGAGGCTGTGAGTGTGAAGCAAAAGGTGCACTGGAGACCTCAGAAGTTTAGAAAAGCCAGAAATGTGGATCATCTGAGGAAAGCTCCAAGGAAGGAGCAAAGCAGACCTAAGAGAGAAGTCATAGAGCCTGTAACCACCAGAAGCGCCATGGGGTGGACTCCTGCAAGCCCTTTGAAGCTCACAATGTACAACATGTTGCTTCAGATGCTGGAGGTAGAATTATAGGACACAATGTTAGCCTTGCTGGACTTTGGACTTGCTTTGGTCCCAATGTTCTATATTAACCTGTTGGTGCCTTTTGGAATGGTAATGTTTATTTTGTGCCTTTAAATGTTGGAAGGGTTTAATTTTCATTTGTATGGGGCAAAATGGTATGGTTCTAATATAAGCATGTCTTTGTATCTGGAAACTGATTTAAAGAAATGTGTCAGGTTGCCAAGTTGACAAGGGGTGGAATGTTATGATTGATACATGTCAACTTGGGGAGTCTAGAGGTTTGGCTGAGGATTCAGCAGGAAGCCAGGGTGCTTACTTTGTACACATCCTGAGCCTGTAAAAGAGGAAGGCATGGAGATTGCATGAGAGTTACATACCCCCTGGGTGGGGGTAGCTTCTTTACAATGTAAGGGAAGGAGAAAGGCTGCTTGCCTTCCATTCCTGCCTTTTTCTGGTTGTTTGCTGCCATGAACATTTGCCCTCTGCCATGTGCCACTCTGCCACAGAACCAGACAGGTATGCACTGAAACCTCCACAAACTTTAAGCTAAATAAACCTTTCTTTCCTTCATTTTGGGCATTGGGTATTTTGTCTCAGCAACAAAAAAAAAGTAACCAAGACACCCCTCATTAAACATATTCTGTTCTTAAAAATATTCCCAGTACAAGAAATAATTAAATAAATAAATAATTAATTAATATGTGAAGATGACTCTTGTGATGCTCCTAATTTTCTTTACAATAATTTTTTTAGCTTTTGTGTAACTATGATTCACAATTTTCACCCATGCTATAGAATATTTTTTAAAAACCACTTATTGTCCTTAACTCAAGGTAGTGATACAGGAGAATAAAAACTCCCAACCTGAACTATATCGGGGACCATTTTGTGTTCTCTATAATCAAAGAATGAATTTTAAGAACAACAGAGGTGGTTCTTCAACTCCCTCTCTTAGCGTAGGTGCTGCATCAAAACAGGCCCTGAAGGAGCAGACCATGGACTGAAGTCTTCAAAATGAGAGAACTCAGGAAGATGGCGACCGGGTGAGCAGCAAGGGAGCGAACCTCCTTAATAAACACCACCAGCTCGAGACAGACTTGGTACTCCAATAACTGCTCCACATCTTGAATCTG